>VMBQ01006008.1:0-59176 GCA_007657795.1 Dreissena rostriformis | reverse complement strand
TTATCCCTGTTTATAAGTGGTAATGAGGGAGTTTTAAAATACAAAGCAATATTTATGGACAGCAAATTTCCACCCAATTAAATTGCTTAAACTGATTGCTTGCAAAATATACCAGTTGCTACATAAACAAAAACATTGTTGTGTTTCTATACACTTTTGGATCAAGTAATCTTTGCTGATAAGCAAAACATAGCCCGTTTTGTTAACTAAGGCAAAATATGTTGAAAAAACATATTAAGTCTACCCATCCTCTAGATTTCTTTATTGTTTAAACAAAATTCCGGTCCTGAAGGCCAACTGGGAAGTATAATTAGCTCATTTGTAAAATGCATATCCAAAAGGAGGTGGTGCCAGTGACTAACTTACGTTGTTTTGCTAAGTAGAATGGATTGTGTGATGCCCAGCACTAGGCATAACAGCTTATACAGATGAAAACCTAAGAAAAAACAATAAATGATACAGAAAATTTGTCAATGGCCAGTTTTTTGGTTTTAATGCCAAAGGAATTTATTTTTGCTCATCACTCAGATACTAACCCTTGGGCAATCCTCCATGTTTGGATAGAAAATGTATTTATATAACAATAATTAAAATGGNGTCATCGTACAGGTTATTTCGATCCGATCGCACTACGTTCTGGCACGTTCCTAACCCGACCTTAGTACGACCTATCCGTTCTTAGTACGTCCATTCCGTTTCCAGTACGTTGTTACTACGTTTAATTGTAGAACGGGATGATCGTAAGAAAATTTTGAGTAGACTCAAAGTTCTGAAACACCTCTCCCGTTCAACCCCGTTGCAGGCCGTCCACAAAGTTCGAAGACAGATCGTAACACGTTGCTACTACGATCACTTCGTTCTCACACAGTTCGAGCCCGTTTAGTCACATTTTTCAGAACGTACTTCGAACGGAGTCGGTGTATTGGGGGTATAAGTTTTATTACTTTTGGCGCGAATGATTGGCATCTGACCCATCGGACGCAAAAAAGTACGGTATTCATCCCCCACACCATCAGTTATGTGTTGGTATATATTACTTCCGATTTCCTTGTGCCAAAATACTCAAGGTATTTGATAAAGCTCATCTTAGTATCTTCAGTTTGTGTATAGAAATTGCAGGATCCTGTTTTGCGGACAAACATACACGAAGAACGGAGGGCGGGCGAGCCTATAGTCCTCACCTGTGAAAATAATGTCAGTGAAAACTCGATGGAAATAGTGTGTGCCGTTATGATGCTCATCTGCGTTCTTCGATCGTATTCAGTTTCTTCAGGGATGTATAATACATCCCTGGTTTCTTTGGGAATAAGTACAACTTCTATTTCTTGTCCTTATTGTTGCTTTCCCCTGTAAAAAAATACATAAATTGAACAGCTGCATGTGAACAAAAGGGCAACAGTTTGAGGCTTATGTATGTTAGGTTACATATTTCCTCGTAATTGAGTTCTCAGAATAAACAATTTATATGAGGAACACATAATAGTTCATGTATCTTTTTATTAGTATTAAAATTTACTTGTACAAAAAACATTGTGTATTTTATACACAAAAAAAACAATTGTTCACCATATTCAAATTAATCAACACAAGATATCAAAACACAAGAAAACAAAAGTGTGCTAACATAAAATGTAAAATTCTCTCCTTTTATGTGTTTATGTTAACACTCTTTCACGCTACCCACAAACAAAGATCTCATATATATTATATAAAGTTCTTGTCATGAATATTTAAAATCTATTTTACTTAACAACATACATCACAGTTTATTTTGTACAAAACGTGAATTATAATGTCACTCAATCAATTATAATAAAATGTCACAATCCTGCATAATCAATACAACCTGTTGTCATGTAGTAAAATAATATCCGGGCCGGTCTCTGTAAAAACCGGGCTTAGTGCATATGCGTAAAGTATCGTCCCAGATTAACCTGTCCAGTCCGCAAAAGCTAATCAGAGATGGCATTTTCCGTGTGAACTTGATTTTTGTTTAGAAGAAATTTCGTTCAACCGAAAAATTTCAGAAAAGCGTTGTCGTTTTGATATGCCAACTGCATAATAACGCTAATCTGGGACAATACTCGCACGAATATATGTATCTCGGAAAAAAACTACTTTTTGGACAAACCCACTAATCTGCTGGTACAAATAAAGCTGACACATTTATAATCCTTTTAAAATCACACACCGTATCAAACGTTATGATTTAAAGTAAGTTATCATTGGTTGATATAATGAACCAGCGTTGTTTGTACCGGGTGATTAGTGGGTTTTTCTAAACTCGTGCTTTTCTGGGATAAGTCTATTAAGCCCGGTTTCCAATAGCGGGGCTTCATTATTTAGTATTCGCAATCACATATGAATGAATCGTCAACTTGTTTGCGTTGCCATGGCTTGCGGGAATGGCAATCAGAACTTCTAGTAACAAACCCTTATGAATGCGGAATTTAATGTTTAAATTATAATCTATTTGAATCGTCTAAGTAGCTTTGACAACGCAAACATATTTANACCTTGGGTTTATTTATACCATTAAAGGATCATTATCATTCTGTGGAGTTAAAAATTTCGGTTAAGGTTCAACTTTAAAATAAAACTAGTGTTTATAGCAAATAATTTTATGCTTTTTGTGGTTTATAGATAAATATCAGGGAATTAAAACTGATAATTCACTGTTTCAAATAGTGAAAATTAACAGTGAAAATTATCAATAATTTTCAAAATTATCAATAATTTTCATTGTTTTACCGGAACTATTTTATGGCAAAAATACAAAAATAATCATACAAAAGGATAAAATAAAAAGTAAGTTTGTTGGATTTGGTGGAATATCCACCAAATTCAACAAATATCCTCTATACAATTGGTTGCAATAACTGTAATGGCAGTCAAAACTTAATGTCGTTTTTATTGCCAAATAAGTAAAAAAAATCATTCTCATCCATATCATTTATTTAGTGAAAACTTTAAAAATCTTCTTCTATGAAACCTCAAGACCCAGATGTTTGTTATTTGGCATGTAATGACATAAATTGGTCCTCTGCTTAGTTTGTTCAAATCATGCCCCAATGATCAAACTTGCCTTGCCCGAGGGTTCAATTGATTTGTTAAATACTTGCATGGTTTATATCAATTTACATGAAAATATTGTCTGAAGCCGCAAGGGTCAGGGTTTGATAATTTGTTTGTAACATTATAGTTTTCCTCTTCAAAGTTTGTTAAAATCATGCCCCTGGGATCGTAACTTACCATACCCAACGGGTTCATGATTTATGTAGACTTACGCAAAGGTTAGGGGTTTAATATTTGATGTACTATATCGGATAGTGCATGGTCTTCTATTAAGTTTGTTATAATTACCCACTCTATGGGTCTCTTGTTTTTGTTTTATGTTTATTGTCAAAACTTTAATTAGTTTTTTAATATTAACTCAGAATGCATTAATACTGGCTAATCATCAACTACACATTTCGCAAAGACTGTATTTTTTTTTAGAAGTGACATACAGGTAATCCTTTAAACAAAAAATACCATACAAGCCGAAATTGTCATCCCTAATTAGCTTGTGTGGACTGCAAACTGTAACCATGGTGATGCACGTTTTCAGGTTGCACCAGGAGAATGCTGGGAAGCTAGCAAGGGGAGACCTGGAAGACTGTATCGTGCCGTGCACGCCGAGAGGGTGCTTGGAACTCATCCTGAAAACTGGTTATTTTTTTCTTATTATTAGCAGTGGGTTTTTTTTTGTTCAAAATCGGGTTTTTTTTTTTTGTTTTTTTTTTTATGTCCCCCAGTCTATACTGGGGGACATATTGTTTTTGCCCTGTCCGTTTGTTTGTTGGTTTGCTTAAACTTAAACATTTGGCCATAACTTTTGCAATATTGAAGATAGCAACTTCATATTTGGCATGTGCATGTGTATCTCAAGGAGCTGCACATTTTGAGTGGTGAAAAGTCAAGGTCATCCTGAAAGGTCAAAGGTCAAATATATGGGTCAAAATCGCTCAAAAGGGTAAATAGTGTTTCACAAACACATTTCTTGTTTTTTTAGATCTCAACATTTAGTTGATCTCCAAACCAGCTGTATAAGTTGAACCTTAGTAAATATAATATTCAAAACACTTTGATTCTCAATTTTTAAGTATTTGTTAGCAAAACAACAACAACACGAATTTCCTAATTTTAATCAAATGCCGCTATTTTTCTCAATCTAAAGGAACCCAGTCATATTCCCCAAATGGTGAAAAAAACACTTATTAGAATATTAACACAGTCCTGTAAGTGAGATAAATCCTTTTATTTTTTGCTTTCCAATGATTTAGAGAGAAACATCAGTGAATTGAAACTTATAATTCACTGGTTCAAATAGGGATAATTAGTAGTAAAAATTATTGATAATTTTCACTGTTATACTGTGAAATGATGTTGTTTTCATGACGTTATTACGTCAATATTTCAGCAAATAATACAAAAATAATCTTTTGGTAAGCATAAAATAAAAAGAAAATGTGTTGGATTTGGTGGAATATCGATTTTAATTCACTCGTGATCATATAAAAAAATATCTTCTATGATCACTCATGAATTAAAATCGATATTCCACCAAATCCAACAAATATCCTCTATTTATCATAATAACCTATTTTTGCTAAAAGATAGGGTATTTTCACTAAACAGTACCAGGTACTAGATTGGAAGTCCATATTCACAGTGTGAAATCAGTTTCTTAATTCAACGGCTTTGAAAGCGGACTACCTTTTACACCCCATTTTATGGTGGGAGGGAGCAGTCATATAGATCCACCCTTCCCATCCGTCCTTTCCTCTTTTCCACTTTTTTGTGTCGGGCGTAACTTAAAATGTATTATGTTAGAGGGATGAAACTTAAACAAAATAGTTATTAGCATATGAACTAAGTGCATTTCTCAATATTTTGGGTTGGATATTTTCCACAAAATTGGAAAAAAGGCCCCTTTTTCAATCATAAATCACTATTGTTAAGTTGTGTCACGACAAACTCAAAAAGTATTGTTGCTGGAGGGCAGAAACTTTACATACATATTAACAACCATGTAAACTTGCGCACCTTTATATTTTGGTTGGTAGGTTTTCAGCACAACTGGAGTTACCGTCCCTATTCATATTTAAAAAAAGTTCTTGAGTGCTGCTAGTAACTCATATAAGTAAAACTGCTATAGGACTGTAACTTTACAAACATATTAAACAGCATTTGAACTACCGCACGTCCATATTTTGCTTGGAATATTTTTAAAACAACCGTAATATTGATTCCTTTTTTAGCAAACAATTACACAATTACTTGTTTGTAATGTATCATGCGTTACTACATGTATAGGTTTTGCTGCTAGTTTTGATATTAACTACACAACCAAAGTAAGGCTCCCTTTTATACAAAAAATGTTCAAATTTTAACTTCTGATGCCTGCCTGCAGTTCAAAAGTATTGCTGCAAGAGGGCTGAAACTTTACCATTTTATTAACCGCAATGTTAACTTGTGCAAATCCATATTTTTATGCCCCCTTTCGCAGAAGAGGGGGTATATTGTTTTGCACATGTCGGTAGGTCGGTNGATCATGAAACTTTATAGGTACATTGATCATGACTGGCAGATGACCCCTATTGATTTTCAGATCACTAAGTCAAAGGTCAAGGTCACAGTGACTCAAAACAGTAAAATGATTTCCAGATGATAACTCAACAATGCTTACACCTAGAATCATGAAACTTCATAGGAACATTGATCATGACTGGCCGATGACCCCTATTGATTTTCAGGTCACCAGGTCAAAGGTCAAGGTCACAGTTACTCGAAACAGTAAAATGGTTTCAGGATGATAACTCAAGAATGCGTAGTCCTAGGACCATGAAACTTCATAGGTACATTGATAATCACTGGCAGATGACCCCTATTGATTTTCAGGTAACTAGGTCAAAGGTTAAGGTCATAGTGACTCAAAACAGTTTTACACAATGGCTGCCACTACAACTGACAGCCCATATGGGGGCATGCATGTTTTACAAACAACCCTTGTAGTTCAGATGTTGTTTTTTTTTTTTCAAACAAACAGAGTTGTCACCCACTTTTAAGCAAACTTGTAGATGGCTGGAACTAAACAAACATATTAAGCAGCTTGTAAACTTGCGTACCTCCATATTTTGGTTCAGTTTTTTTCCAACATAAGTGGAGTTTTGAAATCATGCGGAATGTGGGGGAATCTGTGTCCTATGTACACATATCTAGTTTGTTATATGTTTCCTAAATATCCCTAACATTCCAAGCAACATTGGGAAACCTGTTCTAGTTTAAGACACAAACAATACTGTTTAAGTAGTATTCATGCATTTCTTATTGCAATATGTTACTTGTTTCTATGCCCCCAGCATCTACAGAGAACGGGAGGCATATTAAGCGATTGCCTTGTGCGTTCTTTTTTCTTTCTGTCCTTACGATGAAAACTCTTACTAACATGTTTGGTATTACATAAATAATGTTTCCAACAAAGCTTTGATACTTGAATGGATGATGTCTTTGAATGCTATCAACACACCCACATCACCTGACCTTGCGCTTGTCCTACTTTTCGGCTTAGACTTATTGAGAAGGTCCAAATTCTTGGCGAGCCCAAAATGATGCGTGTCAACTAACATCAATTCCGCCTGCCTCAAAGACATCCTACTTGTATGGATGTTTTATATTAACACTCTCAACACACCCACATCACATGACATCATTTTAGCCTTGACATTGATTTTGTTGCACACGTATTCAAATGGGCCAATGAATAGTATCAGACAAGGCTTCCACTGAGGGCAAATGTCGGTCGGTCTGTCGGTAGACCAGTTTGTTTCCGATCAATAACTTGTGAACGGATTGACCGATTGGCTTGATACTTCCCATGTGCATTGGCCTTGGACAGTAGATGACCCCTATTGAAAGTGGGGTCACTAGGTCAAAGTTCAAGGTCACTGTCACAATAAGCGTGAAAATTGTTTCCAATCAATAACTCGTCAACGAATTTACCGATTGGCTTGATACATGTGCATTGGCCTTGAGAGTAGATGACCCCTATTGAAATTGGGGTCACTAGGTCAAAGATCACTGTCACAATAAGCGTAGAAATCGTTTCAGATCAATAACTCGTCAACGAATTGATCGATTGGATTGATACTTCACATGTGCATTGGCCTTGGACAATAGATGACCCCTATTCAAATTGGGGTCACTAGTTTAAAGGTCAAGGTCACTGTGACATTAAGTGTTAAATTGAATTCCGTTTGATATGTCATCAAAGGTCAGTTTTGTTGCAAAAAATCCTGTGTCAAGGCCCTGTTGGGTGGGGGGGGGCATCTGTCTCCGACCGCAGAGCTCTTGTTTATATTTGCTCTTAAATGTTTTCAGGCTGTTAACAGATCTGCAAGGAACATTCAGATTACTGACACTCCAGGCTTCTTTGATACAAAAATGAGCAATGAACATATTCAAAGACAGTTGTTAGCAGCCATTGTTGCAACATGTCCAGGCTTCAATGCAATTCTGTTTGTCGTATTTGCATCCACAATTACTGAAGAACTACAAGCAACTGTTGATCTGATGCTGGCAAGTTTTGGTGAAGACTCAAGTGACTTTGCATTTCTTTTACTGACAGGTATTGCAAATGAAAAAGCTAAAGTAGAATACCTTGCAGATGCATTGTCTGAAGCAAATTCCAAATTGTTGCAGTTGGTTAACCATTGTAAACGCAAGGTTTTATTCATTGACAACACAGCAGATCAAGGCAGTTTGGCGAAAATGTCAGAAGATATTATTGAAGCTATTGGCAATAATGCAAAAGATAATTACTTTAGTAATGACTGCTTTAAACTGGTAGCCAAAGAATTAAGGAGGCTAAATGGAGGAGAGAATTCAACGGAAAGTTTCCAGGATGTAAAAACCAAGGTGAAAGTTTTGGGAGAAAATAGGCTCATGGAAGCTCTGTACTCAGTTGTGCAGGGTTTAGCTTGCTTTGGGAGAGCATTCTTGTATGTGTCTTCAGCAGCTTATGAACAGTATATGAAATTGGGCGGGATAAAGGAAGTGCATGCATTAATGAAGAATTAAAATTAAAAATGATGCATAGGAAGAAAACCAGCTAAACCTAGATATCTTTAATTGTTATTATTTATGAATATCTTTTATTTGTTTTTATTGCAGAAACTTCATTTTTTCAATTGACATGTTTGTAAGTATTTTCAATTTAATGCTTAGCTTGTCGATCAGCTTAGATGTATTTTATGAGGCCAAAAAGTGTGTGTGGTAGTTTTTTCAACAAACATCTCCAAAAACAAAGTGAAATTGTAAAAGGTTTGGCTTGATTTTTAAGACATGTGTTTATGTGTCTTCAACATCATATTGAGCTTATATGAAATAGAGAGAAAAAAATGGAGTTGCTGATTTAAATTTTATAAAAAAAGTTAAAAAAATAAAAAATCAAGTGACTCCAAACTGAGCCTTGCTTTGGTAAATTACATTATTTGATATCGCTAAAAAAAGTCACATTTAAGAGTAATTTGTTACCTTCATTTAGTGATTTGCTCTTTTGTTTTTATGCTCCTTGAAACAAAATGTGTGGAGAACATAGTCACAGCTCGATTATTTGTCTGCCCTGCTGTCCGTCCAGACTTTTGTCCGACTTTATTGTCGGCATTGTTGCTCAGCAACTGAAGTGAAATTCAAGAAATATATTGTTGGAAGCTTCCTTACTAAGAGGATGTATGCATACAAATGGGATGTTCTTCTTCAAAGATTATTGTCTAACTTAATGGNCAAATTTTGCCCCTGGGGTCAAATTTGACCCTGCCCCGGGGGTCACAAAAATGGACATATGCTTAAATAAGGCCTATTTTGTGCAAACTTTAAAAATCTTTTTGTTCATGATTATAGAGCCTAGGGCTACTAAATTTGGTATGTAGTAACATCTAATAGTCCTCTACCAAATTTGTTCAAATTATTCCCCTGGGCTCAAATTTGACCCTGCCCCAGGGGTCACAAAACTGAACATATGCTTATATAAAGCCTCTTTTGTGCAAACTTTTAAAATCTTCTTGTCCATAACCATTGGGCCTAGGGCTACCAAATTTGGTATGTAGTGACATCTTATAGTTCTCTACCAAGTTTGTTCAAATTATGACCCTGGGACTTTTTTCTTTTTTTTCAGATTTTTTTTCAATATAAGACATACAATGTATACATGTATATGATCATAAAACAAAGTTATACAATGAAGCAGCAATTATGCTAAATTTATCCCTTGAAGGCTCCCATTAAAAAGTTGTTCAAGAAAATTTGATTCGTCAAAAAACATGGCCACAGGAAGTCGTTTTTTAAGGAACTTTTATAAATCTTGTAGAACATGCGTAGATTTGATCTTCAGCATCTAAAAATATGTGAAATAGAAAGAACGACAATATCTTTTGGAGAGATAAATGTACCTACGTTATAAGCAAAGGACCTGTGCGACAATTCCCGGGCTTTTTAGTCTGTTTAGTTAACACCGTAGTAACGTTTTCCATATATAAAAATGCTCACCCTTCTAACTTTAAGCGCCCAGTGGGACGAGGGATAGAAAGAGAAAGTCACATGCTTGAGTACATTTCAACCCATGCGCATTGCACGCTTTTTTCGCATAAAAAACCAGTGGAGCGATACAGGGCCATCATGGCCCTCTTGTTTTTTTTTTCATGTGTATCTCATTGACCAGCACATTTTGAGTGGTGAAAAGGTCATGGTCAATGAAGGTCAAAGGTCAAAAAAACAAAATCCAAGCACCCACAGCCAAGCGTTGGCACCCACTATGGGGTGCTCTTGTTTCATTAGCAAGAGTATTTGAGGTGATTCAATGCAAAATAAAATGTGAAGCAATTTTTTTTTTTCATTGGTATAAATTAGGGATGGCTATGAATACCAAAAGGCCATTCAAATATTTCAATTTAATATTGGGGCATTATTTTATGCCTGAATTTTGTATGTTCAAATTCATTTGTTTATTCACCTGATATGTTTAAACCATGTGGTGTTGAAGACGGGGTTGTACTTTTGGTGGGGGGACACGTTGTGCTCTCTAGGGGAAACAGCTTTTACTGGCCGGCAAAACCTGTTGAGGGTAGCTGACACGTAACAAAACGATTGGTGATGTTTTCCTAAGCTTGAGAAGACTGGATTCAGCGGACTGCGGGGAAAAACCACCATTTGGTCAACTGGAAAAAGGCAATTCTCAGCAAAATGTTGCCGAACGCTAGGGGAAAGTCAAGACACAAAAGACATTGTGGCCAACTGGCCATTCACTTCAACCCTCTCTGTCCTGCCGCTGGATCAAGATGGTCTTGGGCAAGAGAGTGAGGTCGACAAGCTGCACAAATCTTCCTCACTTGAATCTAAGTTCGCTCAAGTCACTCAGTCATCATCCATCTCACCCCTTTTATCACCAACAAGTCCTGAGGAGAAGGGCAAATGACAAAGCAGCAGGTGTGGGTACACTGGAAGCTTAAGCCATAATCCTGCACATAGGCGGTCTTGGGCATTGGGTCGCTCTTTGCAGACACAGAGCAGCAGTGGAGTCTGGCAGCTCCCTAGAAGACTGAGCAGCCCTCTTTAGGAATGCACTTCTCACCACCAGGCATGAGGAAGGGGCTAGAAAAGGTGTCCTTAAAATTGGCTGCTCCAACCTTCCCTAGCCAGCTTACAGCGGCTGGAGGGGACCCTACACCAGTGGTTGAAACACAAAGAAAACAAATAAAATAAGGACAATGCCTCTCACATTAGGCGCATGGAATGTGTGCACACTTCTGGTCTGGTACAATACAGACAGACCACAGAGGAGAACAGCCATGCTAGGGACCGAACTCATCAGATACGGCATTGACATCGCAGCCCTGAGTGAGACTACGCTCACTGGAGAAGGAGAGCTTTGTGAAATATGATCTGACTACACATTCTTCTGGAGTGGTAGAACTTGCGAGGAACTGCATGAGGAAGGCGTTGGTTTGGCAGTGAGAACAGCTCTTGTTGGAAATCTGGCTGGACTTCTCAAGGGACTGAACGACAGGCTCATGACCATGGAACTCCCATGGATGGCTGGAAGAAGCATCTTACCATCATCAGCGGCTACGCCCCAACCATGACTAACTCAGAACAAGTGAAGACAAAATTCTATGAAGACATTCGCACCGTCATTACCGACGTTCTGAAGGCGGACAAGCTCATCATGTTAGTTGACATCAACACAAGAGTTGGCATTGACAAAATGAGTTCTTGGACACCATGGGGTAGTCCACTGCAACAGCAATAGTCTTCTCTTGCTCCAGAAATGCGCTGAGCATTAACATCTGATCACAAAAACGATATTCCGCCTCCTATCCGTAACCGAACGCCATGGATGCACCCTCACTTAAAGCACTGGCATCTTATGGACTCTGTTATCTTTAGAAAGAGGGATAGGCAGGAAGTACGGGTGACCAAGTCCATGTGCGGTGCTGAATACTGGACAGATCACCGCCTCATCATCACAAAGCTCAATATACACATACAGCCCAAACGACGTCCGCAAGGGAAGAAGGCCCCCAAATGCTTCAACATTGCCAAGGTGAAGACCGCCAGCTGCAAGCAGTCCATCATGAATGCTTTGGAAGTGCGCTTGGAATCTGCCTCTCCAGACAATCAGAGCTGAATTATACTACAACCACAGACACCATTGGGCCCCAAACCAAGAGACACAAGGATTGATTTGATGAGAACTGCGAGGACAGTAAGCAGTTATGGGATAAGAAACACCAACCTCGGTAACCCCACGTTCATTGCTAGGAAAGAAGCGTTCGACAAAATACGCAGAACTGTTCAGCAAAAACTTCGTCATATGCAGGATGCTTGGGTCAGCAACAAAGCAGGCAAGATCCAAGGCTATGCCGACAGGCGCGATCATAAGAAATTCTACAACACCCTGAAAAAAGTGTACGGCCCCACATCTTCAAGATCGAACCTCCTCAGTTCAGACCGAAATACTGTGATCACAGAGAAAAAGAATATCCTGGAAATGTGGGCCGAGTACTTTGACAACATTCTGAACTGTCCATCCAGCATAAATGACGAAGCTATAACTTGTCTCCCCCAAGTGCCCATCAACGAGGGACTAGATGACCCTCCAACCTTGCTTGAGACCCGGAAAGCTATATGCCTACTCTCCAATGGCAAGGCGCCTCTTACTGACCCCATCCCTGTTGAGGTCTACAAGGCGGAGGGACAGCCCTTACTGCCAGGCTCCACCAGATGTTTTTTTCTTTTGTGGGAGCAAGCCACGACTCCCCAGGAATTCAAAGACGCTTCCATCATTCATTTGTACAAGCGCAAAACAACAGGCTTGCGACAACCTCAGAGGCATATCCCTGCTCTCTGTTGCATGTAAAATGCTTGCCAGGATCTTGCTCAATCGCCCCATAGCTCACCTTCACCAATGACTCTTACCTGTGGATTCCACAACGAACAAGGAACCATCGACATGGTGTTTGCTGCCAGGCAGCTCAAAGAGAAGTTTCAGGAACATAACACTGACATGTTATCCACTTATGTCGATCTGATCAAGGCTTTGACACTGTAAGAAGAGAGGGTCTGTGGACGATCATGGCCAAGTACCGATGCCCAATGTATCGACCTCGTACAACAGTTCCATTAGGGGATGCAGGTCAGAGTCCGGGACAGCGGAGAGTCATCTGATCCATTCCCAGTAACAAACGGGGTCAAGCAAGGCTGCGTCCTGGCCCCAACAATGATCAGCCTCATGTTTACCGCCATGGTCTCAGACGCCTTCAGAGACCAGGATGTTGGTGTCATCCTTAGATGGCAAACTGTTCATCCGTCGGAGGCTCCAGGCAAAACAATAGGTTAAGACAGACATCCTCAGAGATCTTAATGCTGTCTCAGAAGCTGATATGCATCGCTGAGGTGACATGTTTCCCAGCGCCTGTACGCAATTTGGTCTTACAATCAGCACACATAAGACTGAAGTCCCCCATCAGCCCGCTCATGGAAAGCCTTATGTTGAGCCCAAAATCACTGTCAATGGCCATAGACTTAACACAGTGGGCCGCTTCACTTATCTTGGTAGCACACTCTTACAGAATGTCACCATCGATAAGGAGGTGAACATCCGCATAGCCAGTCAGCTCCACCTTTGACAGTATATAGTGCAGTGGTGCTCCCTACGCTTCCCTATGCATCTGATACATGGGCACAATATCAACGCCATGCCAGGAAACTGAACCATTTTAACATAAATCTCAGGAAGATACTCGGCATCAAGTGGCAGGACAAATCTCCAGTCACTGATGTATTGGCAAAGCAGGTATCCCCAGCGTCTTGATGCAGTCCCAACTTCGCTGGACAGGGCACGTAGCCCGAATGCCTGTCGAGAGGCTGCCTAAAAAACTTGTATATGGCGACCTGCAGCATGTCCAGCGGCCCCACCGTGGGCAAAAGAAACGATTCAAAAACACTCTTATAGCCTCACTGCGTTTACAATCAACCCAGACACTTGGGGAAAATCCGCCATGGATCGCACCACCTGGCGCTCTTCCATCTACAACGGCGTCGAGAGGTATAAGGCGAACAGAACAACTGCCGCAGAGGAGAAGAGGCAAGTAGGAAAGGCCCGTGCTGCAAAACCTCCTGGAGACATCCCGCTCATCCCATGTCCCCTTTGTACAAGAACATTTCGCGCCAGGATCGGTCTCAGCTGCCATCTGCGCACACACTGAATAAGCCAGTCCAAGCAACCCTTGGGTTAAGATGACTAGAGTGTTCCTCGTCGAGTCGATGGACGAACAAAATAAAACTTTCTTATCACTGTATGCTGACTGAATTGAAAACAGTTTAATTACAACACAAAAAACAGCAATTGTTATATGATGTGTTGGTGTCATAGTAAATCAACATTGGAGTTGTAAGATTTCATTCCTTATCATTTGCTTTGTTATAGTAATACAAGTATATACATGTCATACACTGCAAAACCAAATATCTATCAAAAACAGAGATTGCAAAAATCAATGAAAGACTGCGGGCGATCTCGTCTTTATCTCGTGGTCCTCTGTTATATTGTTGTAACACGTGTACGCCCGATCCGAATAAAAATGATTTTATGATTTCCCACATTAGAAGTGACAAACACTTGAAACATGAAAAAGGTGAGTTATTTATGACAGCTTTTAAAAATGAAAGTGATTTAAGAATACTGCATAATAGATTTAAACAATATGTGTCTCTGTAACAATATACGTTTCAATACGTAATATTTAAGGCCAAGTTATTTTTTTTTAAGTTCACTTGTCCTTTTAATAAAACCTATGTCTTTTGTGACCTCACAGTAACCCCTCAAGAGTACAGCCAATCTCGGTCATCGTCATTTGTCCGCTTCATGTGTTTTACTACATAAAAAATTAAACAATATGTGTCTCTGTAGCAATATAAGTGTCATAACACCTCAAAAGTACAACCAATCTCAGTCCAGGCCGTCTGTCAGCAACATGTTTTTTGGGGTTGACAAATTGTTGGCCAAAAGGCACTTATTTATGTCAAACATTTCTCGTGTGGTAAAGGTTAATAGACAAACGGTCATTTAGAATATACACCAGTTGTGAATGAACTCGTTTCACCAAGGAGATTTGAGTGTTTTCTTAGGATGCGCTTTTCAGTTTTTCGCCATAGCTGTCTTTGATTGGTTTTGATGCAGATTTCTTTCAATAATTATATGAAGCAAGAACTATGGGAGACATATCCTGTCATAAATACACCATGCGTCTTTACATGCCAATTGTGAACTTACAGATTGCATCTTTCTTGGTTGTAACTTTTATCCCGTTAAATTATGTATAGGTTTTATATTCTTGGTTCTTTTCGCTTGCTTTAAGAATATATCAACTTTTTCAAATAAGTAAAATATTTATACGCGGGCTTTCTCCGGACAAACATTTTTTCAGTTAATACATGTTTTTTTTTCCGTACACAGACATTTGACGCGTTTTTTATTGTGTTTATATTTAATATCTCGAATCACTTCAATGGTGCTAAATACAAATTATGTGCGTTTTATAATTATTAATAAATCCACCTTAGACGGTATATATATAATTATACATATTTTTTTAACACATATTCAGTAAAGAATCGTTATTTATACATGTACGCGTATATGCATTGTATATCAAGAACGTGCACTTTTATTTAGTGTGTTTTTTTTTTATAATTGTGAGCCACTCTTACTAAGCATGTAAGTTATCTTGTTTCAATAGGTGCATCATTACTTAATTCTGTTTTGTGTGCAACATAATAATTACAGACGCCGATTATATATTTTTAAAGTTATTTCATGATTTGTAAAAAAAAAGATTGATGATTACACTTTTTTCTTGTAAAGATTCGAAGGCAAGCTATGCACGTGCTGTAATATAATTGGACGATTGCCACTGAGACAGACAGCCAGACAGACAGATACAGTTTATTTGAGTCTCACTTTTATACCTTAGCACGTGCTGTAATATAATTGGACGATCTATACATATGAATATATAATATTTACAACAACAAAATAATAAAATTCAATATTCATTATTTATACATGTGGTTACGTCTTAATCTTAGTATTTCATGACAGGTTTTGGCACCAGAAAGTATAGTTGGTGACATTGCATTTTTACCGTTTCCAAAGCCGAAAAAGGATTTCGATAAGAGTAAGAGATCGATATAGGCATGCGATCGTACCCACGAACAACTGAACGTAAACATTGTCAATGACAATTACATTATGCTATTATCGAATATATTAGCAGATTTAAATAGTTTAAATTATCGACCTGATCATCATATAATAGTTGGTTTTTTTTTTTTAAATAGTTTTATCAGTTATTATGTGATTAATAGATGCAAGGTTCATCTGCATTACTTTAAGAGTAATAAAACTCAGCATGAAGCCTAATTCATGCTGTGATTTATTAGTCTTAAAGTAATGCACTTGATTGTCATTATACATGTTATTAGAAGGCGACATGTGGTGTCACCAATTAACGCTTTTAATCCACACTTAGAGATCGACTGCATAGTTCTCATTTTTTCCAAGTTTCGTTTATTTTGTTCGAAAAAAAAGAGGAAATTAAATATGGTAAAACGGTTTAAAATAGGGTTTATGTAACTCGGACATTAGGTATCCAGAAAGATAAGTTAGATGAATTGAATGTATACCATTTCCAACGCGGTAATATGGTCTTGACATGTGCGAGTGGAAGCTTCAATGTGTTGAATTACCGAAATCCTCCTTAAAGAACATTAATTTATTTCAAAATCTGGAAATGTCATATTAGCATTATTAAGTATGAATTATATCACCTGTAAAATAATAGGGAATATTGATACACACTTTGCGTAACTAAACAAAATCCCCGTTATAAATCGTGTTTTTTGTGTGTCAGAAACAAGTGATAACAATTTTAAGCTACCATTTTAATAAAAACGTATCGATAAATGCCATAATACAAGAGTTATTTAGTACTGATATCCCCAATGAACACGATAACTAGGGGGAAGTCGATATATACCTGCGCGAGCGTCTAATACTGGTAGCTTTATTAAGTAGCCTGACCGAAAAACCCTTCACATAACGCTAATTTTTATCAGGCAATGACCAAACTGACTGTGTTGTTTTGCACTTTCAATTATAGTGATTGATAAATGTCCCTCCCATAAGCAATGTTTAATAGTATTAATATCACTTTTATACGTAATAACATCACTTTTATACGTAATAACATATGTGGGATTTAGGTACCAACTGGGCCTCAGAAAGCGTGTAAAACTTAACCGAGATACCAGTTATAAAGCGCTATTTCGTGTCAAATACATAGGGGAAAAATGTTTCGTAAATATTTTCGAAAATAACATGGGTATATACCAGTGTAGAAGTTTTAATTTATTGCTAATACCACCATAACACGTAGTAACAGGTTATATTTCGGTAAGCGCGCAAGCGTTTGACAGCGTGTTTAACGTACCGAAATACCCGTTATAAATATTTAATGTTCTTTATAAACTAATATTTCTTGCATTTGCATAATAAATACATGTCACAAACCCCTTTTACCAGTGTTAAAAAAAAAGTGAAAAAGTCCATATAAATCATCCGTTATATCGCGTGATCTATAGTCAAAGAAGCCACTTTCTCTAGGTTTTCAGACAGCTTAGCCACGTGACTAAGTGGGCGGAGCGATCATCGTCCTGGCGAGATGTCAATTAATTTGACTGAGTGACAACGCGCATTTGTATACCGGTAGCTTTTGATATCGTCATACCGTTTACTCGCGTATTGCACTTTTCGTGAGACTTGTATGAATGCGCTCGACTCGTTAAAGTTGGAAACTGTGATGATATAAATTGGTAAGTATTGTATCGATAAAAAGACGATGTTTTGTGTTATCAATCAAATGTTTTCTTTGTACCAACAACAACACGGTGCATTTATTCACCGTATAATGCTTGAAAAAAGCGATACCTTTATACTTGACGGGCAAAAGTATACTGATTGCATAAAAATGGACAGTTACACAGGGGTATCGCCCAAAAAGGAAAGTTAATTGACGTCCTGTTATGCTAACGCATACTTCGAAGTTGTACGGTAGGACGTTTTGAATTATGCTCGGGCGAATTTTTTCCCTAGAACTTTTTGTTTACAGCGTAAAAACGTCTCTTCCAGATCTGTTTTGAGAAATTGAAGTTTAAAGAAAAATGTGATTTGCTACTCATTCATAGACATAATAATGCAAATAAACAAGATTCAGTTTTGTCCACACATTTATCTTGCTTCATTTTTAACGTATCATTAGCCTATGCAAACAATTTATGTTCAATGAACGATTAAAATAGACCATTGAATTATCTTCATGGCATCGTATTTTCAACTCATCGATACAAATCTGACACCGCATACTATACATTATTTTGCTTTCGCACGTTAACGCTGGCACTGCATAATACGTATTATTTGTTTCGTCTTTAGAAAACGTTAGTCAAGCTTGTGGTTGAAGACCTTCACAATTTTAAGGCCAGACTGTCCTACGAATAGGAAAAATGTACAGGCCAGTTGTAAATTTTATCGGCTTCAATTCTGCATTTGCTAATTATCATTCGGTTGTAGCATTCTATGGATATATAAATACCCGTAATATTCTCAATTAACAACTTACCGTTAGTTTTTCTTGAATGCTTTAACTAATATGAATACGTACATACGTACCCGGCGGGTCATATAACCTGGAGTTGGAATATTGCAACATAGTTACAACTTTTGTAAATTCCACAAAGAAGCTGATCGTGACTGGAGAAATTCTAAGGTCGTTTACAAGTTTAAAGTTTATTAATCAGCAGTAGACAGTGCCAGATTTTACAGATGCAAACCATGACCAACAAACTGTTAAAAACGAGTAACTTTCTCGTTAAGCTGTAACCTCGACCAGCGAAGCGTTCGTCTGGTCTGGAAAGGTAGACGCTTATGAGCACAAGAACTGGATCACCGAAGGAACCATCGTCTTCACCTAAAAATATGAAACACAAGAGCGAATTTATAATTAAAGATCCGAAGAATGGCTTGAGTTACGCGGCCAATTTCCTATTAGCGTAGACAAAGTGTAGGAAGGCACTGGGATTGATGCGGTGAAAGCGCTTCGCAAGTACATTGGTGGAGTGAACAATCCAAATTCTAAACAACTGCCAGAAGAAATCAAGAAACGAATGGAACATGTGGAAAACTCTGTAAAAATGATGTTGCAACTTTGGTCGGAAAATTACTTCAGTTTTATTGACCTGGCAAATGGTATATCGAGGTAAATGCACATTCTGCCCAAGCAAATCGGACGCTTTAACGGCACTTGTTTCTCCAGATGGAAGCATTGGATGGGTAGATATGAGTTATTGTGATACCGTGTGAATGTTTTTGTTGCGAGTTTAAGTTCCCCGTTCCAACTACCAAAAGACCCTCAGTGCATCACAAGTTGCCAATAAGGTAAATATGAACTTCTTCGTATTTTTCCCCATTTACCTAAAAGTATGTATGCACATGTATAATCTTTGATTTAATATACTAGTATAAGGGTGGATATACTTATTGTAAATATTATATTAAGTTTCGTATATTTTTTTTCATTATGTTGTTGATGAAATAACAATAATAACAATCATTTTTTCTCGTGTGCTTTCTTTTACTTGAATGAAAAATAATTAAGACGAAAGAGCCTACATTATCATTGCTCCGCATTTCATATTTATATGCTTTATGGACATTTCTACGCTCGAAATAATTTCTGAACATCCTCTTAATATTTTGTAAAATATGAAAACTGTATGCGGTATAATATACACAATGTATTATTTTGCACTTTTAATACTGATCCGGCCGATCTTGTACGGATTGTAAATTTGTAATTTATCGCACAATTTTAAAATCACTTGCTACACATGCCCACCATCATGAGGCGACGTGTCGCGTGTATCACCAGTCTTCCTATCATAAAGGTCGATATTCAAATTCGGCCATAAGACAGGTTGTCCGGACTGTATTTTTATCATTCATCATGCAAGTTTAACAAAGATGTTCCCAGTGTTGAGAAGGCGTATAACTCTTTGGGCTAAGGTCAATGCCATAGGCCCGTATTCACCAACCAATTCTTAGACTGAAAATAATGTTGGTATAGTATAATACAGTTCAATTAGACATTCAATAAACATCTCTAACTACACAATTCTAAATTTAGAACAATTCAGTTATGACAAAAATATCATTTGTTGCCTGTATACATTCAAATGATTAATTTATTCTTCTTAGTGCTAGGTATATTCTGAATTCTATAAATGGGTTGGTGAATACAGCCGCTGGCCTCAGATTTTAACCATTTGTATAATTCAACATGTCGTGAGATAAATAAGATGCATATGTACCGTAATGTTACGCCTAAATGTAATGCATGACTTTTTCAATCCCTTAAATTTATTTTAAAAAATGCAATAAATGCTTACAAATTTGAAACTAAACCATGAATTCTCAATCATTACTGTATAGTTTTAGAAAAGGGAAGTAATTCGAAGACTCTTGAGGCAATTCTACTTTTCTTTTATAGTAATATCCCTTTTGTCAGAAAATATTGTCAATGCAACAAATGCTGTTTTAATGCCCTCTTAAAAAGGGGGGTATATTGTTTTTGGCCTGTTTGTCTGTCCAAAACTTAAACCAATATAATTAAGTTTTGTCATAACTTTTGCGATATTGAAGATAGCAACTTCGTATTAGGCATGCATATGCATCTCATGGAGCTGCACATTTTGAGTGATGAAAGGTCAAGGTCATCCTTCAATGTCAAAGGTAAAAAAACTCAAAGCGGCGCATTAGGGGGCATTGTGTTTCTGACAAACACATCTCTTGTTTAGCGTGTTATATCGTAAAATGCTTATTTTGATAATATATTTGGATATAAATATATGAATTTTAGTTTTACATACGTATTTAATAAACAATTTTTACAAACATAGCGTATATGCTGTCATTTTCTCACGATATCTTTCATTGTATAACATTTAGATTTAGAAATCTTTAAAAAGATTTCAGGACGCTCTAATAAGACGAGTACCAAACTTGTTAATGAAATTATTTGGTAAACTATCCCGTCTTATTATCACGAAAATACGGCAAGTGTATGCAGACTTGTAAAGACAAATGTTTGTATAAAAAACAACCAATGGGAAAGACATCGGACCTCGGACAAATCCGATAAAATTTGACGAGGTCCGATAATATTTCCCAAATTGTCGGACCTCGTGTCCGACAAAAAAAAACGTCGCCATCTTGACTTCCTTTACTTTAGATCAAGTTTTTCCAAATGTCTTCATAGAACGGGTTTTCATTAAGTTGTTATTTTATTGTATTTAGAATTGTTAAACATTGTGATCGTCATAATTATACGTCATAATAATAAAAATAAACTCTACAACAGGTATTTTCTATTCTTTGGTAAAGAAAAAACGAGGTCCGATCAAATCTGGCGAGGTCCGACAAATTTTAAAAGTTATCGGACCTCGTGTCCGACAAGATTTGTTCGTCTTTCCCATTGGTTGATAAAAAATTTCCTCATTCACCAATGGGCTCTGGGAGATGATTATGTGTGGAGCTGGGACAATCTATAATTCGCCAGTTGACGTCAAAACACCATCGCAAGTTACTGAGCGTGCAAAAGCTTTTAAAGCGAATGTTAGCAATATCAGAATAAAAAAAAGTTAGTTTTTTTTTTATGCGAAGTCCCTTCTCTAACAGGAAGTGTCTTTCACATTTCACAAACAAAAATATCTTCACCCCATGCATTTTTACCGTGTTGACATTTAGGGATGGAAAGACTTCCGATATTCACTATGAAAATCAGAGGAATGCTCAACCATGTCTAAAAATCTTGTAATAAGGAGAGTGTAGGTGTTTTCTGCAATAGATTTGATGGCCAGTGGGTCAAGTTAGCAAATCTTGATATGTAACGATATACCACAATATAAATACAGCTTCTAAGGGACATAACTGAAATGGTCAGATAACTAAATCGATACATGATGATTTCTGAACTGAGCATAAAAGTATCATTCCCGATATTATGACGGATATAAAATCTACTTGCTATGAAGATACTGACGGTCTGAAAGTGAGCTGCCCTATATACAACAGAATGGTGATGTCTTCAGGAAAGAAGTTTTAAACCACTTACTGTTAAGGACATGTTGCGTTATTCGGTGGAATATATACGCACACAACTCGAAGAACTTTTCATTGAAATGTGTTCTGATTTTTAACATGACGCCTTCCAAGTCCACAAAATATTCTATCGACATGATACATAGGTTCTACAATATATGTTAATCAGTCGTGTGCAGCTTATATCTTTTACCTTATCAATGTGAAACTGGTAAAACAGTCACCCATTGTATGTTTTTTGTAACATTTCGCTCTGCTTTTTAGGGTATACACATGAACGCGGCAAGGAAATCAGTTTACTCAAAACAGCCTCTTTTGCCAGTTAACGATGATCAGATTGAGAATCAAGCTACCCTTTGCGAGAGGCCAAACCATTTTTTTTTATCGTTTAAGATAAACATGTTTGAGAAAAAAAAAATACCACGTGTCTTTTTAAGCTTGACTATGCTCCGAAAATGCGACATATATTACAAGTTGGCGTAGGCTCTGTGTAAGGCATGCAAGCAACACATACATATGTCTTTAACTTATACATTTAGTTTTTGGAAACTAATCGAAATTCTGTTGGGTCATTGGGAAATAATGTAACGCCACTAACCAAGGCTAATTACTATGACCTGCAACGAAACCTTATATTACATGTGTTGTAGTTGATGGTGTAGCTCGGTAATATTTCAATGTAATCATTAATAAATTCATTTAAGTGAATATGTATTAGACGTGTGGAGAAGATTAAGGAAACAACGAAAGTCGGAACGAATGGACGTTTCAGACCGGGATCTGTTGCTCGTGGATGTCAACCCAGACGACAGAACCAAAAGACGAAGGATACAGAAATTTAAACTACAGCCAGACGGATGATAAAGAAAATTAAGCTACAGTCAGGCTGGGATAACCTCTACAAGACATTCGTTTATTGAATCATGATATAAATACATGTATATAAAGTCGTTCACTGTGTACCATTCATAACTACACAGCTTTACATTCAAAGAATATCATGAGTCTGTGTTTAATTAAAGATAGGGAGGCATGAAATGTTGATTAATCCTCAGTTTCAGTCAGTGTTCGTTATTCAAGCATGAGAAAAAGACTGGGCACACCATGCTTGTGTGATGCATGTGCAATACATTGCTAATGTTAAGAACTCTTAGTCACATAGACACGATTTAAATGATGATTTTTTTGCCATTTTTGCTTGGCTATTCGTTTGACTTTATAGTATATATATATATACAATTTTTAATTGCAAATTGGAATAATTTGATGAATGTTGTTATTTTGCCATTTTGGCTCAGCTGTTTGATTCCATCCATGAATCCATTTTTAATGAATGGCAATTTGGTTTTAGAAATAATCTTAGTACGTCTGACTGTATTTTTTTGAATACATAGTATCATTCAGAAGGTGTTATTAAATACTTTTAAACTTTTGAAAATTGAGAATTGTAAATTATGTTGTAGAATTTTTAAGATCACATACTGTGCAAAAATGTACTGAGATTTCATGTCAAACAATGTTATTTGGGTGTACAAGTATTAACATGACTGATATTAATATTCTCATCCTAAAAATTAAAAAGTATATATTTGTATGCAAGAGAAAGGGTCTATTACCTTCTATAATAGGGCTGAATAATTATCTTAGCAAAGCATGGGAAATCCAATCTAATACAAAATATATAGAAAAGGGATTACCAAACTGGTTAATTGTAAAACTTTTTGTAGACCAATAGAATAGTATTACCGTAAATTGTGTTGTTTGTTTAAAATATTTAATAACATGATCGTTTTGATTAATGTGTATAATTGTCTAAAGTCCAAAGGTTTGATTAAAGTTTATAATTTTCTGAAGTCCAAACATTTTTCTTTTTTGTATCATAACATGGCACTTTTGAATGTGTCTGTGTGTGTGTGAACTGTATGAATGTGCAAATATGTAATTGAATGCATGGATTTTATTTACCTCTATTGTATCAACCAATTTGAATTGTTAAAAGAACTCTTATTGTATACTGACAAATTAACATGTAAACTAACAATAGATTGTGTAATGTATGGAGGTGAATAAACGCTATAAATAAAAAAATAAAATAAAAAAAAATACACAATGAAAAAGCATTTGATACTGACATTCATGATGCGCTATTTATTAAACTTGTTAACTTAGGTATCAGTGTAAAATGATGAATCTGCTGAAATCCATTTATGCAAATGTAAAATCTTGTAAAAAGTGTACCAGTACAATATCATACTCAGAACTCTTTGATGTATATTTAGGGGTCGAGCATGGTGCACCATTGTCACCCCTTTTGTTTATTCTGTTTATTTATAAATGATATTGGTGAACATCTGAGTTCCAGAAACATATGTACCAATGTTATTGATATGTTATCTATTTTTATGTTAATGTTTGCCGATTACAGTGCAATATTTTCAACTGATCCCCGTAGTCTAATACCTGGGGTTCATCAACAAACATCAAATGCTTATGAATTAGGTGAACTTGTTCGCTTCCCATTGTCTGGCATTTGTAAAGAACACTTTCTATACTAATGGTGTAAAATCATGAGATCACTGTGTACTTTAATTAATTAATAGAGTATTAAATACAACTGCTGATGATGCTGCATAAATATTGATAGCAAGTTGTGTTGGCCTCATGCCGTTTAAACTACACTTGATTCAGTAATTTGTGGTTGTACATGTACCATTGTCACAATATTGATTATATTTTTATGCTAAAACTAAGAGTCTGTGATCTTTACATTCAAACTTGATTTGAATGCATACAGTTTCAAAGTAAGCTAAAATATTATACCTCATGAAAAACAAATTTAGTTTTGAAACCTGCTTGAATGGAGTAGATATAAATGTAAGACATAGAATTGCATTGAGGAGGTTCTGATTGTGTTTGCATCATTTAGAAAAAGAAAGAGGAAGATTTCATAACATTAACTTCAATGATCATAAGTGTAAAGTGTGCATTACTAGTATGATTGAATGCATTACTAGTATGATTGAATATGAATTTCAATTTCTGTGTTTTTGTCCAATTTTAGAGATCTGAGGTCCAAATACAACGTAAAGCTGTCATTTAATACCTTGAATTGTTTCGAAAAAATTAGATCATCAAAGTCTTTATAACGTACTGGTATAGTATCAAAATGTATCTATTTTGCAATATTAAAGCGAAAACATATTTTATATATTCTTCTGTTGCGTCTCAGTTGTTTCAAATTTCTTCACATTACCAACAAGTGTTTTTGTTGTATTTTCTTTTTTGTTTGCTTTATTTATATCATTTATAGACATTATTTTTATGCTAGGAATTACTTTCCTATACTTGGCGTATAATAATAAGAACTGCATAAATAATTCTTTGTAAAGTGGAACATTATCTCACTGCGTATATGTATTTATAATATGATTTTATTTTGCCAATTTGTATATTGCTGATTGTGCAATTAAATAAACCGTCAATTGAGGATTGCCAACTGGGTTTGGTAATAAATAATAATTACAATACATGTACTCTACATGTTAAAAGTGGTATGATGCTTTAAATTTATGCCCCAGCTTTGAGTATGTGCCACCCTTAAATCAATTCATAAGAGATTTTAACAAAAATGGTAACACCAGTGAAATTGGCATCTCTGGAAATGTTTTTAAGCATTCATAAAACTTTACCAAAATTGTTTAGCTTTAGGTATGTCCTTAGGTCAATCATTATCCTTATTTCCACTGTTGTTGATAAAAAAGTATCTGGAAGAAATGTTGTAAAAATAACCCAGATGCAAAATTTCACATGCTTGTAAATATGGTTATACATGTTCATCACTCACCACTTTAATATTCCAGTTACAAGAAGCCCAAGTAAATAATTGGCTTTGTTTAACAAAAAGCGTCCTAACTCAGCTTATGTCGGAATAATAGGAACCATCATGCATAGGAAACAAAACAAATGCATGTGAATTTGTATTTATTAATGGAAATATGAAAAACAGGTATTCAAATGTTACAGATCAAAATTATCACTTGATAATGAAAGGCAACTGAGAGGCTGGGCGTATAGTTTCCATAAAAAATGGATGTCTGTTAATCTCTCTGTCCACAGACACTTGCTTGTCCAACAAAGTGCACATCACATGATAAGTTCTTAATATAAATGTTTTGTATCCTGTGAAAACAGTTTTATGATTTTTGTTTCCAGGTATTGACATAGCAGGGAAGATGGCTGTGGTGATCGGACGCAGCAAGATTGTCGGAGCGCCCATGTCCAACCTCTTGACCTGGCACCATGCCACGGTCACAGTGTGCCACTCCAGGACGGTCAACCTTTCAGATGTGGTAAGTGACAGGTCCTTGTTGTGATCACTTGTGGGTTTGAATTATCACTTGTGGGTTTGAATTATCACTTGTGGGTTTGCATTATCACTTGTGGGTTTGAATTATCACTTGTGGGTTTGCATTATCACTTGTGGGTTTGAATTATCTCTTGTGGGTTTGCATAATTTCTTGTGGGTTTGAACTATCACTTGTGGGTTTGCCTTATCACTTGTGGGTTTGCATAATCACTTGTGGGTTTGAATTATCACTTGTGGGTTGGCATTATCACTTGTGGGTTTGCATTATCACTTGTGGGTTGGCATTATTACTTGAGGGTTTGCATTATCACTTGTGGGTTTGCATTATCACTTGAGGGTTTGAATTATCACTTGTGGGTTTGCATTATCACTTGTGGGTTTGCATTATCACTTGTGGGTTTGCATTATCAATTGTGACAACAGGCATTCTTTTAACTTAAATTTGCTTATAACACCCTAATGTTAGAAACACAGCTTAAACATGAGGTATTAGAAGTACTTTTACAATATTCATACATTATATTTGTTAATTAAGTTCACGGGTATTATTTTGCTTTTCTGATTTACATTCGTTAAGAAACAATTTATTAAACATTGAATTGAGTTTGTAGAGTTATTTGTATAAATGGGCCTCGTTCTTGGAAAATGGGGCTTAATGCATGAGTGTTAAGTGTTGTCTCATATCACACTGTGCTGTCCGCACAGGCTTATCAGGGACGAAACTTTCTGCCTCAACTTGATATTTGATAAGAAGATACTTCATTTAAAGGAAAAAATTGCATTAAAGTGGAAAGTGTCGAGTCTGATTATCCTGTGCCGACTGAGCAGGCTTATCTAAGACGACACTTTACGCACATGCCCAGGTTTTACCAGAGTGAGGCTCAAATGCAAAAAATAAGGTCTTAACCCTTTGCATGCTGGGAAATTTGTCGTCTGCTAAAATGTTGTCTGCTAAATTTCTAAAATTAGCATTTTCTTCGATTTTTTTTCAAAGAATACTATCAGAATAGCAAACAGTTTGGATCCTGATGAGACGCCACGTTTTGTGGCGTCTCATCTGGATCCAAACTGTTTGCAAAGGCCTTCAAAATCCGGTTCCAGTGCTCAAAGGGTTAAACTGCTCTACTCACACTATGGTTGCAGGCTCGTCAGGCAGACATCCTGGTGGTGGCCATTGGGAAGTCTGAGTTGGTAAAGAAGGACTGGGTGAAGCCAGGAGCCGTCGTCATCGACTGTGGAATCAACAGCATCGAAGGTGAGTTCACTGTGGTTGTATCTGTGGCTTTTGTTCACAAACCAAACAAAGAATATACATGTTGAGTGAAAACTTCACAGAAATGACTTCTGTTTTACTGAAATCTCACTTGTAGTTAAATTTAAGAATGACTACTTTGAAATACCATGTTTTTCAAGTGCATGATAGATTGGTTAGTGTAATGCAAAATCTCTAACTGCATTTTGGATTACAACAGGTATAATAACAGTGGATTACATCAGGTATAATAATAGTATTTGTTCTCATGTTTGTTTTGTATTTAAAGACTTTCAGCATTAATTCTTTTTCAAGAGTGAACCTTATTTGACTAAATAAAGTCAAGGATGAAAAAATATTGAGTGGATATTGCAAATGATCCTATACAAGCTCTTTTCCCAGTAAATAAAACTATTACATTCACATTCAATGTGTTTATTTTGTTTGTGAAACTGCTTCAAAGTAGATCTTGGACTTGGTTCTTACCTAAATAAAATACTCACAAACATAAATCAGACACCTTTGTATCAGGCTGATATAGGGACAGTAGTAGGATAAGTATTTTCAAATGGTTCATCCATGGATACTCTCCTGCTATCCACTCCGATATTCTTCATACATTATCGTAGATGCCACAAAGAAGTCCGGCAAGCGTCTGGTGGGGGACGTGGACTATGAAGGGGTGAAAGGCGTGGCCTCCTGGATCACTCCTGTGCCAGGCGGAGTGGGGCCGATGACGGTAGCCATGTTGCTTAGAAACACCCTTGATCAGGCTAAGAAGGCTCTGGGCAGGGCTAAGGTAAGAAACATTCTTATGATACTTTAGGGGATTTCAGTTACTGGTCTTGAGTACTAAGTTTTGGTAAATAATGTTAACAATATTCTTATGGTAAAGGTTATTTAGTTGCTCTACCAGGGCTTTTTTTCCCCTTTTTGGGAAGATAGCCCATGGCTTTGGAATTGGGAATTTTATCGGCATTTTCAAGAAATTGGGAAAATAAATTCAGTAGCCTGCTTTGGTAGCACTTTACGGTAGTACAACCATATATATTGATATAACTCTGTACAATAATTCAAATTAAAAGATCAAAATCATATATATCATAATTATGTACTTTGTTACATGTAATTGAAATAAAATTGTGATAAAATAATCATTAGACAAAAAAAAAGGATTTTTTTTCCAAATTTTGGGAAAAAAGTATATCTTTTGCCATTGGGAACATGCTAGCCGTTATTCGGCTATAAAATCGGGCCCAAAAAAACCCTGTCTACATAAATGAAACTTACTTTACGTAAATGCAGTTTCCTTCCTTCCTGTGACAAAATCTACACTCATTTTTACACTGCGCATCTTCCATATGAGCCTTTCTCTGTGAAAACGGGGTTTAATGCACATGCGAAAAGTGTCGTCCCAGATAAACCTGTGCAATCCGCACAGGCTAATGAGGGATGACACTTTTCACTTTTATGGGTTTTTTTTTGTTTAAAGAAAGTCTTTTCTTGGCAAAAATCCAGTTTAAGCTAAAGTGTCGTCCCTGATCAGCCTGTGCGGACTGCACTGGCTTATCTGGGACAACACTTTACGCACATGCATTAAGCACAGTTTTCCCAAAACAAGACATTTTTTCCTGCTTCACGACTTCAGACTGCAAGTGGTTGGAGCCTGCAGCTCCTGAAGCTGAATCCGAAGACCCCGGTGCCTAGCGACATCGACATCGCCCAATCCCAGAAGCCCAAGTTGATCAGCGAGGTTGCCGAGGAGATCAATCTGTTGCCCGAGGAGGTGGACCTTTACGGGAAGTTAAAGGCCAAGGTCTCGCTGAAGGTGCTGGAGCGTCTGCAGAGTCAGCCAGACGGAAAATATGTTGTTGTTACTGGGTGAGGTTTTGATGTGGACTGATTTGAGCTCGTTCTGGGAAAACTTGAGCTTAATGCATGTGCGTAAAGTGTCGTCCCAGATTTGCCTGTGAAGTCCGCACAGGCTTATCAGGGACAACACTTTACGCCTTACCTGGAATTTTGTTAAGAAGGGACTTTCATTTAACGTAAAATACCATAAAAGCGGAAAGTATCGTCCCTGATTAGCCTGTGTGGACTGCACAGGCTAATCTGGGATGACACTTTACACATATGCATTAAGCTCAGTTTTCAGACTGCACAGGCTAATCTGGGACGACACTTTACACACATGCATTAAGACCAGTTTTCCAGACTGCACAGGCTTATCTGGGACGACACTTTACACACATGCATTAAGACCAGTTTTCTTAGAACGAAGCTCATTTTGTGATTATTATTTTGTTCAAATGTTTTAAAATGTTAGTTTTATCATCAACAGTTGTTTGTTGTTTTTGTTCCTTTTAATTTCCATTTCAGACGATAAAAGCAACAGATAAATATTGAACAATGATTTACTAAATAAATTATGAGATTTACACAAATTATGCTGGTGTTGAATATTTTCAAAATGGAAAAAAAAACATATGTGGTGATTATTACAACTTGGGAGTTTTTCAGGATCACCCCTACCCCCCTTGGTGAAGGAAAGAGCACGACCACGATTGGTTTGACCCAGGCCTTGGGTGCCCACTTGATGCGGAATGTTTTTGCCTGCGTACGCCAACCCTCCCAGGGGCCCACATTTGGAATTAAGGGTAAATACCAGTTAGTTATTTAATACCCTTCAGTGAAACAGGAAAGATGTTGTAGGAATGTTGATTTGTCGATCTATCAAATCATCTCATTTTCCTGTATGCTTTATATCTTATAAACCATTTTAAGCATTTCATGTCTCAAATCTTTTGATATAAGATACAATATGCAGGAGGCATGAGCCAGTCATTCTGAGGGGTAAAACAGGGGAGGCTACTAGTGTTTTCTATGGAAGAGTAGAATCTCCACCTGTTATAATGAGTTTGTCTCCCTTGTTTCAGATGTTGCAGCATGGGAGGCTACTATTAGTTGATTCCTATGGAAGAGTTGAACCTCCACCTGTTATAATGGATTGTCTCCCTTGTTTAAGGTTTTGCAGCAGGGAAGGCTACTCTCAGGTGATTCATATGGAAGAGTCCAACCTCCACCTGTAACAACAGGTTGTCTTCCTTGTTTCAGGAGGGGCGGCAGGGGGAGGCTACTCTCAGGTGATTCCCATGGAAGAGTTCAATCTTTACCTGAAATAATGGGTTGTCTCCCTTGTTTCAGGAGGGGCGGAAGGGGGAGGCTACTCTCAGGTGTTTTCCATGGAAGAGTTAAAACTTCCACTTGTAATAATGGGGTTGTCTCCCTTGTTTCAGGAGGGGAAGCAGGGAAGGCTACTCTCTGGTGATTCTAATTGAAGAGTTTAATCTCCACCTGTAATAATGGACTGATTTCCTTGTTTCAGGAGGGGTGGCAGGGGAGGCTTCTCTCAGGTGATTCCCATGGAAGAGTGGAATCCGCACCTGTAATAAAGGCTAGTTTGTCTCCCTTGTTTCAGGAGGGGCAGCAGAGGAGGCTACTCTCAGGTGATTCCCATGAAAGAGTCGGACCTCCACCTGTAATAATGGGTTGTCTCCCATGTTTCAGGAGGGGCAGCGAGGGGAGGCTACTCTCACATGATTCCCATGGAAGGGTCGAACCTCCACCTGTAATAACGGGTTGTCTCCCTTGTTTCAGGAGGGGCAGCAGGAGGAGGCTACTCTCAGGTGATTCCCATGGAAGAGTTCAATCTCCACCTGACAGGCGACATCCACGCCATCACCGCGGCCAACAACCTTCTGGCTGCCCAGATTGACGCTCGCATGTTCCACGAGGCCACGCAGACAGATGAGGCCCTGTACAAGAGGCTCGTACCAACCTCCAAGGGAAAGCGGGAGTTCTCAACCATCCAGTTCAGGCGTCTTAAGGTTCAGGATTTTAATTATGATGAATTATTTTAGAGCATATCTGTATTACTGATAATTATGTTAGTTAAATTGTTGTGAAAATGTCCTGACATGAGAATGGCACCTTCATGTATCTGATGTGACCGTAGGCTCTATGTCACCTCGAAATGTTGAAAAAAAATAACTTGTTCGGCTCAGACACGCATATTTACATCATGTCTCTCACCTATACCAGTAGGGCTGCTACATCTTCATGCACCACTCCAGTAGATTTAAGCATGTCGGATATAACTGGAAAAATGCTCTTAAGAAGCCTCAGCATGGCAGACTGTCAAATGACCTCAAATGAACCATTAAGGTCAAGAAAGAGCACAATTCAGATCGGACTGTCTATCCAGTCCAGGATTGTTCAGCTCAACAGATGAATGCAAATTGTAAATGATACTTTTGATTTGGTGTGCCACATTCATAATTTTTCTAAGGACCTTTTACTTATATGAACTTGACTTAACCCTTTGCATGCTGGGATATTTGTCGTCTGCTAAAATGTTGTCTGCTGAATTTCTAAAATTAACATTTTCTTTGATTTTTTTTCAAAGAATATTATCAGAATAGCAAACAGTTTGGATCCTGATGAGACGCCACGTTCTGTGGCGTCTCATCTGGATCCAAACTGTTTGCAAAGGCCTTCAAAATCCGGTTCCAGCACTCAAAGGGTTAAGGAAAACTTACCAAATGTGTACAATACAATCTAGCAAACAAAATAACTCCAGAAACTATATCAGAAGAGAAATTGTTTTATCACATGCTATTTCTTGTTTTCAATGTAATACAGACATTACGTATTTTTTTATATTACACATGTGTATTACAACATTTTTAAGCGTTTTCATTGGCTACAGAATCAATAACTAACCAATCGCATGGCTTTATTTTGGTGAAATGACGTCGTCAACATGAAATGACGTCAAGATAGTAAACAACTTTTAGGTCTATCAGCATTTGTTTGGTCAGTTAAGATGTATTTTATTTAGTTTAAAAGCATGTGATAAAAAAGGTCTGACACTCGTTGTCATATCATACCATATTTTATTAAACTCGTCCAGGAAATTCGTTAGTAAGCTCGCCAAAGGCTGGCCTACTAACAAAATTCCTGAACTCGTTTAAAAAAATATGGTATGATATGACAACTCATGTCAGATCCTATATATCCACTATTTTTATAACAGAACACCTACTTTAAACATAAAATGATCAAAAATGGGGTCACTGCCCTGGAACAGTTAATGCATAATGCGAAGCCTTGGGGGGGGGGGGGTTCAAACCGTTTTGAGGGCTTGCCAAACCTCACACTTACCCCAGAATTAATCACAAACCAAACGGGTGTCAATAAGGATTTTAACAAATATACCTATGCAGACAAAATATGAAAACATTTATGCCAAAACATGTCTGTTGGGAGTCGGAAGATTCTTTCAGCTTTTTGCAAGTATGTGGCGTGTTCTGAGAAAACTGGGCAAAAATGCTTGTGCGTAAATTGTCATCCCAGATTAGCCTGTGCAGTCCACACAGGCTTATCAGGGACGACAATTTCCGCTTTTATGGAATTTTTCGTTTAAATGATGTCTCTTCTTAGCGAAAATCCAGTTTAGACGGAAAGTTTCGTCCCGGATTAGCCTGTGCGGACTGCATAGGCTAATCTGGGATGACACTTTACGCACAAGCATTTTGCCCAGTTTTCTCAGAACTCGCCACATATGCTGGGGCTGTCCGGCTAGCGCAGTGGTTGGTACACGCCCTTCTCACCTAAGCGACCCGGGCTTGATCCCCATTTCTGGAAGCATGTGTGTTTGGTTGGTGGTCACCATACAAGACAGGTGGGGTTTCCTCCGGGTACTATGGCTTCCCTACATCAAAATTGAAAATCTTTCAGCAACAACTAAATAGCTGGAAATTGCAGCTTTAATTCAAACTTGGTCCCAACTTTTGTGAGTCTATTAAGAAAATTAGGTAGGAGTGCTGGGAACACCTCGGGTTCTCACATAATGCACCCTCAGGCGCAGAAGGAACTCATAAACTTCGAAATTCACACACACACACACACACACATAAGTATGCTGATACTTGGCTTTGCTTTTAAGTCTGGCTTTTAAGTGATGATATAGATCGCCTTGGGGTATTGGATATGGTGTCCGCCTTTCGATCGGGAGGTCACAGGTTTGATCCCCACTGTGGGAGCAATCTTTAGATCTCCCCCAAAGACACCAAATACTGGTTCTACCCAGGAAACAGACTGGAAAGTGTTTCAATAAGCCTTATGCTTTGATGCAATCGAGCTAAAATAAATAGGTTTATACTAAAGATCTGTTCACAAAGAAATGATACAAGATGATGTTTTCTTTCAGAAACTGGGTATTGATAAGACGGACCCTAACTCACTGACTGCTGCGGAGGTAAGCTCCTTCGTGAGACTGGACATCAATCCGGAGACCATCACCTGGCAACGAGGTAATGCAACAGGCCCCGTTCTCTAAAAACTGGGCTTAATTCATTTTCTGCCTAAACTGGAATTTCCCTAAGAAGAGACTTCCTTCAAACAGAAGCTCGCTCTGTGAAAAACAGGGTTGAATGCATGTGCGTAAAGTATCGTCCCAGATTAACCTGTGCAGTCCGCTCAGGCTTATCAGGGACAACCCTTTCCGCCTTAACTGGATTTTCCCTAAGAAGAGACTTCCGTTAAATGAAAATACCATAAAAGCGGAAACTGTCGTCCCTGATTAGCTTGTGTGGACTGCACAGGCTAATATGGGAGGACACTTTACGCACATGCATTAAGTTAAACTTTTAAAAAACGTGGCTCCAAGAATGGCTCGGAAAAACGGAACATACTGTTGCTTTCTTTCTCACCAGTTTTCAGTGGCTTCTTGTTTTCTGTTCTTGCTTTCTTGTAACCTGTTTGCTTGCATGGTTACTTTTGCTTTCTTGTAACCTGTTTGCTTGCATGGTTACTTTTGCTTTCTTGTAACCTGTTTGCTTGCATGGTTACTCTTACTTTCTTGTAACCTGTTTGCTTGCATGGTTACTTTTGCTTTTGCTGTTTTAGCTCAACTAAGCACAACATGCTCATGGTGAGCTTTTGTGACCACCTTTTGTCTGTTGTCTGTCGTCCGTCGTCAACATTTACCTTGCTAACACTCTAGAGGGCTTATTTATTTTCTAATCTTAATGAAACTTGGTCAGAACATTTGTCTTAATGACTTCTCAGCCGAGTATAAAACTGTATCATGTGAGGTAAAAAACTAGGTCATTCTCAAACTTTAGCAAAAGCTTGTAAACACTCTTGAAGTCACATTTGAAGTCAAATCTTAATGAAACTTGTTTAGAAGATTTTATCTTATGATATCGCAGCTTAGTTTGAAAATATGAATGTGCCTAGAAATTAAATATTTATGGTTCTTATAGTAATTTTATTATTCTGAACTCAACCTTCTCAGATTTGTTAAGTTCCTTCTGGTCTCAGGTGAGCGCCTTAGGGCCAATAGCCCTCTTGTTTATGTTTTTAATTTGTACTGAAGCAAATCTTGTATTCTTGCATGTTTGCTCCTTTACTTAATGTGATTATTTTTTTAATATTTTTTTTCTGGATAGAGTTTGAAATATAAAAATGTTAACGCAATTGTTTAAAATAACTTGCCTAAGTTCAATGTCTTTCATGACAAGGGCAAGGATAAGTGATAACATAAAAAAACTTGACACTTTTTTGGGGTTTGTTGTAATAACAAAATTCATAACATTAACTGAAAAGTTCATAATGAAAATTATATAAATATAAAAATTATATTTATAACACAAATTATCACAAGAAAAATGATTTCCTGTGATGGACACTTTCCGCCTAAACTGCATTTTTGCTAAGAAGAAACATCATTTAAACGAAAAATTCCATAAAAGCGGAAATTGTTGTCCCTGATTAGCCTGTGCGGACTGCACAGGCTAATCTGGGATGACAATTTACGCTCAGAACACGACACAAATGATTGTTTCCTGCATAAGAAAGCAGTGGGACAAAGCATGGAAGGAAATCGATATCATGTTTTTGGTGCAATCATTTATACACTTGAGTTTTTTCTAGACTCAGCAGGAGGGTTATTATCGACTCTTGGCCTATTTGTGCCTATTTTGTTTCCCATCAGGCAACACTTCCGCATCAGTCTTTTAGAATTCTAGAATTTGCTAAATTTGTTAAATTGTAATATCAAATTAAAACACAAACAGAAAGACTTATAAGCCTTGCTCTGTGAAAAGGGGGTTTAATACATGTGCCTAAAGTGTCGTATTTTTCGCTTATAGGAAGTCTCTTCTGAGCGAAAATCCAGTTAAGGCCAATAAGTGTGCAGACTGCACAGGCTAAACTGGGATGGCACTTTACGCACATGCATTAAACCCTGTTTTCCCAGATTGAGGCTCATATGCTTTTCAGTGATGGACACGAATGATCGATTCCTGCGCAAGATCTCGGTTGGTGAAGGGAAAGAGGAGAAGGGTCATTCGCGCGTGTGTCAGTTCGACATCGCGGTGTCCAGCGAGATCATGGCCATCCTGGCACTGACCACCAGCCTGCAGGACATGAGAGAGAGGCTGGGCAACATGGTCGTGGCCAGCAGCAAGGCCGATGTGCCTGTCACCGCTGACGATCTTGTATGGGCTTTGTATACAACTATAGACGAGCCTTGCTCTGGAAAAACAGGGCTTAATTCATGTGCGTAAAGTGTCGGCCTAGATTAGCCTGTGCAGTCTGCACAAGCTAATCAGGGACAACACTTTGTTCCTTCACTGGACTTTTGTTTAGATGAGACTTTTATTAAACCAAAAAACACCATTTAAGCGGAAAGTATCGTCCCTGATTAGCCTGTACGGACTGCACAGGCTAATCTGTGACGATACTTTATGCACATGCATTAAACCTGGGTTTTTAAGGGCGAGGCTCAGATGTTTGTCTCTTAATCTGGATAAACAGACAATTTGCTTGATTTCGCTGGATTGCGGATTTTAATTAATGTGAATACTTACTGATAGGATTATAAATATGTGGCCTGTTCTGAGAAAACTGGGCAAAATGCTTGTGCGTAAAGTGTCATCCCAGATTAGCCTGTGCAGTCTGCACAGGCTTATCCAGGATGACACTTTCCGCCTAAATTGGATTTTCGCTAAGAAGAGACATCATTTAAACGAAAAATTCCATAAAAGCGGAAATTGTCTTCCCTGATTAACCTGTGCGGACTGCGAAGGCTAATCTGGGATGATAATTTATGCACAAGCATTTTGCCCAGTTTTCTCAGAACACGACACATTTTCTTACCAGTACCAGACTGCAATGACTGATCATTATCTATGAGTGCTCTCTCTTTTTGTTTATTTTCTACAAGTGTGGTCTCCCTTTACATATTATCTACAAGTGCTGTCTCCCTTTACATACGTATCTACTGGGGTTGTCTCCCTTTCCATATTATCTGTTAGTGTTGTCTCCCTTTTCATACTTCCTACTAGGGTTGTCTCCATTTACATATTATCTGCTAGTGTTATCTCCTTTTACATATTATCTGCTAGTGTTATCTCCCTTTACATATTTAACTTCTAGCGTTATCTCCCTTTACATATTATCTGCTAGTGTTATCTCCCTTTACATATTTAACTACTAGTGTTGTCTCCCTTTACTTATCAACTGTTAGTGTTGTCTCCCTTTACATATAATCTGTTAATGCTGTCTCCCTTTTCACACTACCTACTAGTTTTGTCTCCCTTTACTACATATTATCTGCTAATTTTGTCTCCCTCTACACACTACCTACTAGTGCTGTCTCCCTTTTCCTATTATCTGCTAATGTTGCCTCCCTTTACACACAGGGCATCACCGGAGCTCTGACTGTGTTGATGAAGGACGCCATTCGGCCAAACCTTATGCAGACACTGGAGGTATGGAGCTAGGTTAATTACATTTAAGTCCTTTCTTTATGTTATTTAATGCAAAGACCAAAAGATTTATGTATCTAAGTTTCAGTTTGATAAAAATGTGCACTGTAATGTGTTTCTTTATTAAAGCTGTTAATATTGACTTTAAAAAATGTCATTTATGTATGGAAAAAACAAAATGAATAGGAAACAGTTAAGGGTGGGGTATTTAATCCAATCACCTGGTATGCATTTTCAAAATAAACTCCTCATGCGTAAACTTAGCTTGAATCTCGTTCTAGGAAATCTGGGCTTAATGCATGTGCGTAAGGGTTGTCCCAGATTAGCTTTTGCAGTTTGCATAGGCTGATCAGGGACGACACTTTCCACATAAACTGGGTTTTTGGTTTGAATAGACTTACTTTACAGAAAAATTCCATAAAAGCAGAATGTGTTGTCCCTGATTATCCTGTGCAGACTGCACAGGCTTATCTGGGACGACTACTTTACGCTCATGCATTAAGCCCAGATTTCCCAGAATGAGGCTTGCTTTATTTAAGCATTCCTGGCATAAAGCTATCATGCGCAGAACAAGGATATCATTTTGTTAACTAGTGTGACATAATTTGTTGTTTATTGTGTCTTTCTGATGGATTCTGCCATTTTTCTGTTGTAAGTTTTCTAAATAAAGAAATAATATTTGAGAAAATGATAGGGGTAAATAGAATACAATGTCAGTGTTGAAAGCAGATTCTCGTCGAGGCTTGTTGTTCAGGTTTTCTAAGCCTCGCTAAACAAACTTATCTGTATTCAACACTAACCTAATATTCTCTATTAGTAGTATTGAAACAGTATCGTGGAAACTTGTTTGGGGTCCTTTTCAGACCCTATATCTGGCTACATGTCAACTAGTCTACAAAAGCCATATTGCTGGTAGCCCAAGCATTTAGAACCCTTATCATGGATTTAAAATGGCAAAAAATGACAAACTGGAAAATGATAGAATATCATTTAATAAAAGGTTTATTTGCCATTAAAACATCAAATCTCCAAAAATTCTTCCTTGTTTAAACACACAGAACATCGCAAGCGTAATTTTAACTGTTAAGGATACGTCTATATATGAACGTCGCTCTGTGACAAGGGGGTTTAATGCATATGCATAAGGCGTCGTCCCAGATTAGCCTGTGCAGTCCGCACAGGCTAATCAGGGACAAAACCTTTCGCCTTAACTGCATTTTTGCTAAGAAGAGACTTTCTTCAAACGAAAAAAATATCATAAAAGTGGAAAGTGCCGTCCTTGATAAGCCTGTGTGGACTGCACAGGCTAATCAGGGACGACACTTTACGCACATGCATTAAACCCTCTTTTCACAGAGCGAGACTCAAATACATTTTGAAGTCTAAAAAACAACAAATGTGAAGACTATACTGCTTGCTCTTCTACTACAGGGCACCCCAGTGTTTGTCCATGCAGGCCCATTTGCCAACATTGCTCATGGCAACTCGTCCATTCTGGCGGATAAAATAGCACTGAAGCTGGTGGGTAAGGATGGATTTGTGGGTAGGTATTGCCATGCGTTCAAACTAATAGAAAGTCATAAAATGTGCTTCTAATTGTTAAACATATAACAAGGTAAAAGTTAGTCACTGTCTTTTAGCACCTGTTCAAGAAATGGATGGATTGTTTGTTGCCTAGTATTCTATTCTTTCCATCATGAGCTGTCTTAATTAAAAATGCATTTAATTTATATTAAGCATAAACTGATGTTATAAAAAGCAACAAGATAGCGCCATTAAGCTCCGCGTATTAACTGTATCCCTGTGTGATAAACAAAAAATCAAATTTTGTCCTAAGGACATGTTTTTTTGGCAATACCAGCATGATGATGGACTTAATATTAGCTTCCTGGCAAAACATGGTTTAATGCATGTGCATAAAGTGCCGTCCCTGATTAGCCTGTGCAGTCCGCACCCGCTAATCAGGGACGACACTTACCACCTAAACTGGATTTTCACTAAGAAGAGACTTCCTTCCAACAAAAAATACCATTAAAAGCGGAAAGTGTTGTCACTGATAATGTGGGACAACACTTAATGCACATGCATTAGGGCCTGTTTTCCCACAATGTGGCACAAATGTACTACTCATTTTAAAACATAAAACAAGGCAAAAAGCTAGTCACTGTCTTTTAGCACACGCTCAAATAATGGATAATTGTTAATGGTATGGGGGGTTTTTTTTCCTATAAAGGAAGTCTATTTTTAGCAAATTTCCAGTTTAGAGGGAAAGTGTCGTCCCTGATAAGCCTGTGCTGACTGCACAGGCTAATTTGGGACAAGACTTTAAGCACATGCATTAAGCCCAGTTTTACCAGAGCAAGGCTCAAATGTTATTAGCACAGCTTCCCGACAAAATGGATTGGCTAAATATAAGAAATCTATCTGTTTGTTAGTGACTGAGGCAGGATTCGGGGCAGACATCGGTATGGAGAAGTTCTTCAACATCAAGTGCCGTTACTCCGGCCTTGTCCCGAACGCAGTGGTCCTCGTGGCAACCATTCGGGCCCTGAAGATGCACGGCGGTGGGCCCACGGTGGTTGCTGGGGTGCCATTGCCTAAAGAGTACACACAGGAGGTGAGGTATTAGTGGTGTGATTCCTCCTTTCATCAGATTCTTCTTTCCTCCTTTTATCATATTTTTCTTTCCCCTTTTCATGAGATTATTCCTTCTTTCATCAGATTATCCTTCCATCAGATTCTTCTTTCCTCCTTCCATCAGATTGTTCACTCCTCCTTCCATCAGATCTTTCCTTCCTCCTTCCATCAGATTGTCCCTTCCTCCTTCCATCAAAATCTTCCTTCCTCCTTTCATCAGATTCTTCCTTCCATCAGATTCTTTCTTTCTTCTTCCATCAGATTCCTCCTTCCATCAGATTCTTCCTTAGTCCAGTCATCAGATTCTTTCTTTTGAATGCCAATGTTCACTCTATGTGTACAACAGTTTTGATTTGAAGTTGGTGTGAAATATGTGTGGGCCTAATATCCAGGCCAAGTTCAATCAACAGCCAAATCACTAAATGAATCAACAGCCAAATCACTCAATAAAAAGGTTACTTAAGTGCCCTTGAATATTATATAACTGACCTTTGTGGTTCACGAAACTTTATTTGAAATATTTTAAGGCACAATACTTAGGCCATGTTTGAGAATCTACAGGAATTGTGGTCCTTGAATTATCTTCATTTGGACCCTTTTGTGCCTTTTCCACTTTTAATCCATTCAATAATTAACAAGCCTCCTGAACATATCTGACAAACTTGTTTATGGGCCGCGCTGTGGGAAAACTTGGTATAATGCATGTGTTTAAAGTGTTGTCACAATCCGCAAATGCTAATCAGAGAGATACTTACTCTCTAGACTGGATTTTTGAAGAGACTTTATTTAAGCGAAATACCATAAAAGCGAAAATTGTCTTCCCTGATCAGCCTGTGCGGACTTACGCACATGCATTAAGCCCTGTTTTCCAAGAGCGAGGCTCATATGTTATATTTCTGAATTTTCAGAACCTCGAGCTTCTAGAGAAAGGCTTTGAGAACCTCCAAAAGCAGATTGAGAATGCCAACAAGTTTGGCGTGCCAGTCGTCGTGGCAATAAACGGATTTGCGTGAGTCAAGTGGTTTTTGACAGTGTTACATCATTGTTGACATGGACAAAATATGAGTTGTTAATGTCATGGCTGTTAACAGATTTGCGTGAGTCACATGGTTTTTCAGTGTTACGTCATTGTTGTCATGGACAATTTTTTTGTTGATAATGGCTTTGAACAGAATTGCCTGAGTTACATGGTCTTACAGTGTTACATCATTGTTGTCATGGACAAAATGATCGTTCTGAATGTCCCGGCTATGAAGAGATTTTCCCGATCCACTTGTTGTTTTGACACCATTGTGTGCTAGATTTCCAGTCACAGATTTATCAAATTTTATCCTGGCCCTGATTTCTTGAATATTAATAAGTCTTTTCTAACAGATTTAGCTTAAGATCGCTTTTTATGCCCCCTTTTTAAAAACAAGGGGGTATATTGTTTTGGCCTGTCTGTCATTCTGTCTGTCTGTCCAAAACTTTAACCTATCTTAAAGTTTAGTCATAAGTTTTGCAATATTGATCATAGGAACTTGATATTTGGCATGCATGTGTATCTCATGAAGCTTCACATTTTGAGTGATGAAGGGTCAAGGTCATCCTTCAAGGTCAAAGGCAAAAAAAAACAAAAAAAAACAGCGCAGTTGTTTCTGACAAACACATCTCTTGTTTCAAATTACCATTATATGTATAAAAAATTCTTCGTTACAAGCTTTCAATGAAAATTATATGTGACATGAACAACAAAAATACTACCTGTATTTAATACAACACCGTAGACTTAATATTGGTAATACCTCTCCAAAGTATGGGAAATGATCCATTTATTTTTAAACCAGCTTACATTTTTTGAGAAATTGGGGATTTTATTGAAAGAATGTTACTTATATACGTTTTTGTAGATTTCAATAGATTTATATGAGTAACATGGTTTTGTAGTATTTTATCCTAGATATAATAGACTCAGTCTGAAGACATAATTGTTGTCACTGTCAGTGAATTTGTGTTTGCGACATAGTTTAACAGTTACATAATTATATATAAGATTTCTGTGACATAATGTTTGTTAATTAGAAATTTTCTTACTTTGACAAAGTTGACCTCAATAAAAAAAAGCATTGTTAGCTTGAAATTTATGTGTTGAAAATTTGAAATAAATATGTAAAATGTCTTTTAATATTACTTTCCTTTATTTTGGAGCTTGAACAAAAAAGCACCATGTGTAATTATATGAGCCTCGCCTTGTGAAAAGGGGGTTTGATGCATGTGCGGAAAGTGTCGTCCCAGATTAGCCTGTTCAGTCCGCACAGGCTAATCAGGGACAACACTTTCCGCCTTAACTGAACTTTCATCAAAAATATTTTCCTTAAACGAAAATATCATAAAAGCCGAAAGTGTCGTCCCTGTTTGCCTGTGCCGACTGCACAGGCTAATTGGGACGACACTTTACGCACATGTATTTAACCCTGTTTTCACAGAACGCGGTTCATATAAAATTTCCCTTGTAGTTCAGACACCCAGGCAGAGAAGGAGCTAGTTCAAAAGCTGGCCCGCCAAAATGGGGCCTATGACGCCATCATCTGCAACCACTGGGCGGAGGGGGGTCGGGGCGCGAGTGACCTTGCCAAGGCCGTGGAGAGGGCTTGCAGTCAGCCCAGCAACTTCAAGTTCCTGTACGACGTCTCGGTCAGTTGGCGGATTTCAGTGTTTCATTTACATTTTGCAAGCAATGGGTCCTTTTACCCTACATGCATAAGTCAATGAGTCCCAAAGTGTGGAAATGAAATATTTTAAAATTACAATGAGTCCCCAGCAAATTGTATGAATAAAGGACTCGGAATGTGCTCCAAAATGAAAACAGTGGGCTTTTAATGCAGAACAGTTCAAGGTCATTTTGATTCTCTTTCAGGATCAGAGCAGATTTCAATCACTGCGATTATTAGGTTGTTCTGTTGATATATTTTGGCGAGATTTGCGCAGAATCGCCACCAACCATGTCTGTGATGATGTCATGTGTAAGCTTTAAACCAATTAAAGTAATTATAGGAACACATCACCCTCATCACCATGATGTCAAACAAATTTTTAAAAGTCATGTTGGAGCTAAAAATGAGGTTTTAAGTTACAGACTCTTTACTGTAAGCCTGGAAAAGTTAAAAGGGTAAATTTAATGTTGGAATTGCTTGCTCAGATTATTAGAAATGAGCTTCTCTTAGGTAAAACGGGGCTTAATGATGTGCGTCAAGTGTCGTCCCAAAAAAGCTTGTGCATTCTGCTCAGGCTAATCAGGGACAATACTTTTGTTACATCATGGTATATTTTGTTTAAAGGAAGTCTCTTCTTAGAGAAAATTCAGTTTAGGCGGAAAGTGTCATACTGGGTTAGCCTTTTCAGACTGCACAGGCTAATCTGGGACGCACATGCATTAAACCCCATTTTCCCAGAATGAGGCTCAAATGTCTTGCTTGCTAAAGACGCCCATTCTTGTATCTGTGACTGGTTTCTGCTTAACAGCTCATTTTCAACACATTGATTGCTTTCAGCTACCAATTGAGGAAAAGATCCGGATAATTGCTCAAGAAATCTACGGAGCAGACGGCATCGAACTCTCACCAGAAGCCAAGGAGCAGATTGCCAGATACAAGAAACAGGTAAATCATTGATGGGCTGTTATGTAAGCCTCATTCTAGGAAAATGGGGCTAAATGTATGTGTGTAAAGTGTTGTCCCAGATTAGCCTGTGCAGTCTGCATAGGCTAATCAGGGACAATACTTTCCGCTTTAATGGAATTTTTGGTTTAAAGAAAGTCTCTTCTAAAAGAAATTCCTGTCAAGGCAGAAAGTGTTGTCCCTGATAAGCCTTCACAGACTGCACAGGCTAATCTGGGGTGACACTTTACGCACATGCATTAAGCCCTGTTTTCCCAGAACGAGGCTCATATCTTTATTATAGCCCAAACAGATAGGGGTATATTGGAGTCTCTTTCTTTATCAGTCAGTTTGTCTGTCTGGCAGAATAAGATTTGTATATTATTTTTGGCCTGTCTGTCATTCTGTCTGTGACTCTGTCTGTCTGTCTTAAAACCTTAACCTTGGTCATAACTTTTGCAATATTGAAGATAGCAACTTGATATTTNAAAAATAAAACAATTCAAATGTACAGACTTGACATTGTTCAGTTTAAAAAAGAGTAACATGTTAGGTTGTTTCTGAAATATGTGTTAAAAACTCAACTCCTGTTATGTCAGGGATTCAACGATCTCCCAATTTGCATGGCGAAGACCCACCTGTCGCTGTCTCACGACCCCACTCGCAAGGGGCGACCCACGGGGTTCACGCTCCCCATCCGAGAGGCCAGGGCCAGCATAGGGGCCGGCTTCATTTACCCTCTGGTCGGAACGGTAAGAGACTTGGAGAACAAAATTAATGTTTATGAGGGGTGCTTTGTTTGTTAAGTAGGTCAACATGAACATGGTTATTGTACCATAATTTCTATACATTTCCAGATATTCTTTTTTTAGCCAAACTTACTATAATTTTTTACACTGATTTTTCGGAAATCCAGAACCATGGAGTTGATCAATATGGATTTTCAGACACTAACATTTGATCTGAATTCTACCAATTTGCATTTATTTATTCACACATCCCCCTTTTTTTTTAAATGGATGATGGTGTCTAAAATTGGACATAAACTATTTCAGACAGTTTGTTTGTGACAGCCTAATGCGCTATAAAGCATTAAATCTTTACCTTCTAAACAGAAGTTTAACTTAATTATATTTTATTTTAACAAGTAAATACAGCGTTAAATAAAAAAGTACAAAACAGAAGTTCATAAACCATTAAAAAGTAATACGGGTATATATTTAGGCTCCTGTTTCTAATTTTAGATGAGCACCATGCCTGGATTACCCACAAGGCCTTGTTTCTATGACATCGACATCGACCCGGATACAGAAGAGATTGTTGGGTTGTCATAACAACCAAGGTCACAGAGGGTCATTGCATGACCAGTTACAGAATGTGGTGTCGGGTGTTACATAATGGTCCAACGTGCATTTTTATGACTATTTTTTATGAATCATGTTAAGACATAGTGTTGTCATTCTTATCATCATATGATTATTTTTGCTATCTGCATTAGTTGTTAATAAGCGTTTTGATGTTGTACCTAAGGATATGTCATTGTTCCAGGCTTCTTTTTTTTACAACATAACCAGAATTTTATAATTCTCAGAATGCTTAAGTTGCGTCTTTATCTGTCACAAATATAACCAGTAAATATAAAATCGGAATCACCATGAATTATGTTAAGATAATCATTTTTTTTTAATACCATAATTTTTTTATTATTTTTTTCAATTCACCATTTCGGCAATGCGTGGTGTTAAAGAAATGTATGTAAAATAAATATATACTGAGAAAGAAAAAAGAACTGTGAGTTGAAAGAATCGTAAGTCCTTAAATCAAACAAGTACAAATCAAATCAAACTTTGTTACATCTGCCATATACGGTCTGTGATTCTCTTCTCCACACACGTAGTTAACCCTTTCCTGCTCAGAAGCAAAGTGAAAATGGCCTATGCAACCAGCATAAAACCAGAACAGCCTGGGAGTAACTTGCAGTCTGTTCAGGTTTTATGCTGTTTGCTGTTCATCAATATGTTAGGGTTGACAATGAAGCCTTTAAACGTAAATCTAGTTAGAAAGATCTTTAATTTAATTTTCTCAGGGACTACAAAAACATAAAAATTTGTATCTGAGCGGGAAAGGGTTAGCCCTTTGCATGCTGGGAAATTTGTCGTCTGCTAAAATGTCGTCTGCTGAATTTCTAAAATTAGCATTTTCTTTGATTTTTTTTCTAAGACCACTATCAGAATAGCGAACAGTTTGGATCCTGATGAGACGCCACGTTCTGTGGCGTCTCATCTGGATCCAAACTGTTTGCAAAGGCCTTCAAAATCCGGTTCCAGCGCTCAAAGGGTTAAAGATTACTTGTTCAGGATCCGTATATTTTTTTTTTATGCCTTGATCAATACATTAGGTGAGCCATTGTTATGTTTTGTATGTCATCAACATTTAAATCTGCTACAGTTTATCACACCAAAATAATGTATGATGTTTTGGGGTATTGGCAAACACACAGAAAATAAGTATAACTATAAATAATAGTTATAGTTGATAATGATCCTGGTCAATAAAACTACATGCATTTAGCTGTTCTAACAAGTGTTGATAATTTGTTCTTGCCAGTATGTTATATTAACGATTTGTGTTCTATGTCAAAAAAAATGTAGTTTTGTTGAAAAATATAATAAAAAAAAATAAAAATGGATGAGTTCTTTTGATTGTTGTGACTATACCACTTCTATACCAACATCTTGTATTTTTAGCATCAAAATTAATATAGTTTTTCCCTGAAGAAATAATTTGGTCTCAGCTACCAATGATATTTCTTGCTCCCTAAATGGTCTGATATGAAATTTTTAGAATTGAGTGTTCAAACAGGACATGATGAACACTTTCGTTGTACAATTTCCAATAAACAATGAAATAAAGTTTTTTTGTTAAAAATAATGTTAAGACACTTTACGCCTTCCAAACGAAGTTTGATGGGGATATATAGGAGTCACACTGTTGATTGGATGGTTTTTTAGTTTGTCAGTACGCATTAAATAGTATAACTTAGTTGAGCAAACTACTTTCAACATTTCTGAAGTGTTTGATTTGAAACTTAAAAAACCTCATCACCATGAAGTGAAAATGAGCAAGATGTGATGTTCACATGCAGTGATCAACAGGTTCCTCACTAATGAGTCGTGTTCTGAGAAAACTGGACATAGTGCATGTGCATAAAGTGTCGTCCCAGATTAGCCTGTGCAGTCCGCACAGGCTAATCAGGGACAACACTTTCCGCCTCAATTGGATTTTTGCTAAGAAGAGACTTCATTTAAACGAAAAATGTAATAGAAGCGGAAAGTGTCGTCCCTGATTAGCCTGTGCGGACTGCACAGGCTAATCTGGGACGACACTTTACGCACATGCATTATGTCCAGTTTTCTCAGAACACGACTCTAATGTGCCCTTGAACTTAGCCATTTTTATGGCTGAAGCATAAGATGTTCTAAGTTCATGAAGCAAACCACTTCCATATTTCTCAAGCAGTTAAATTAAAGCTTGAAATAGCTAGGTCAGCACCATGAAGTGTGTGTGCAATACTTTTTTTGTTTGCCCACTGATCCACGTGTTCCTGACTTCTGTGCCCTTAAACTAAGCCATTCTTATGACAGAAGCATGTTTTAAGTTTGTTTAGCAAATTTAACTACTTCCACATTTCTTAAGGAATTGATTAGAATCTGCAAATGTGTGTTCACCATGAAGTGTAGATGTGCAATACTGAACTTATCCCACTTTTACAGCGATTTGGGTTGATTATAGCCCCGTTGATTAAATTTCTGCTATAATACACAGCACGAAATCACGTCATATTTTCGACAAAATGACGTCATATATCAATCGAAAATAACAAGTTAAACTTTTGTTTAAATAAAAAGGTTAACTGAATAAAAAGTGGGATAAATAGAATAATAGGTAAGTGTTGATTATAGATCAGGTTTATCATGCTCGGCACGAAAACGAAAAAGCACTCGCCAAGGCTCGTGCTTTTTGTTTTCTAAGCCTCGCATGATAAACCTGAACTATAAATCAACTCTAACCTATTATTCTCTATTTTCACAACCAGTGATCCACATGTTCCAGAGTCTTGTGCCCATGAAATTACCCATGGGCATGGCTTCTTTTCCTTTGACAAATCAGTGCGGGGCTGTTTTTTTACAAAGCTTTATTTTGCATTCAAATAGCAGAATATATTGTCAAAGCATGATAACAAAAAAAATGTTAATACAAATATTAATTGTTATTTTGGATAACCTGTAAAATTTTGTATGTTATATTAAACCAGGAGTATGTAGGATTCATATGAATTAGACTTAAAAACTGTTTTATGTTTATTGATAAACAGTCTGTTGTTTTTATAACAAAAAATATAAGTATATTATGTTTTTTAATTATTATCAAAATAATGTGTTGCTGTTGTATNCAAAATCCGGTTCCAGCACTCAAAGGGTTAAAGATTACTTGTTCAGGATCCGTATATATTTTTTTTTATGCCTTGATCAATACATTAGGTGAGCCATTGTTATGTTTTGTATGTCATCAACATTTAAATCTGTTACAGTTTATCACACCAAAATAATGTATGATGTTTAGGGGTATTGGCAAACACACAGAAAATAAGTATAACTATAAATAATAGTTCTAGTTGATAATGATCCAGGTCAATTAAACTACATGCATTTAGCTGTTCTAACAAGTGTTAATAATTTGTTCTTGCCAGTATGTTATATTAACGATTTGTGTTCTATGTCAAAAAAATTGTAGTTTTGTTGAAAAATATAATAAAAAAAAAAAAAAATTGATGACTTCTTTTAATTGTTGTGACTATACCACTTCTATACCAACATCTTGTATTTTTAGCATCAAAATTAATATAGTTTACCCTGAAGAAATAAATTGGTCTCAGCTACCAATGATATTTCTTGCTCCCTAAATGGTCTGATATAAAATATTTAAAATTGAGTGTTCAAACAGGACATGATGAACACTTTCGTTGTAAAATTTCCAATAAACAATGAAATAAAGTTTTTTTGTTAAAAGTAATGTTAAGACACTTTACGCCTTCCAAACGAAGTTTGATGGGGATATATAGGAGTCACACTGTTGATTGGATGGTTTTTTAGTTTGTCTGTCAGTACGCATTAAATGTTATAACTTAGTTGTGCAAACTACTTTCAACATTTCTGAAGTGTTTGATTTGAAACTTAAAAAATCTCATCACCATGAAGTGAAGATGAGCAAGACGTGATGTTCACATGCAGTGATCAACAAGTTCCTCACTAATGAGTCGTGTTCTGAGAAAACTGGACATAATGCATGTGCATTAAGTATCGTCCCAGATTAGCCTGTGCAGTCCGCACAGGCTAATCAGGGACGACACTTTCCGCCTAAATTGGATTTTTGCTAAGAGACTTCATTTAAACGAAAAATGTCATAGAAGCGGAAAGTGTCGTCCCTGATTAGCCTGTGCGGACTGCACAGGCTAATCTGGGACGACACTTTACGCACATGCATTATGCCCAGTTTTCTCAGAACACGACTCTAATGTGCACTTGAACTTAGCCATTTTTATGGCTGAAGCATAAGATGTTTTAACCCTTGCATGCTGGGAAATGGGTCGTCTGCTAAAATGTCGTCTGCTGAATTTCTAAAATTAGCATTTTCTATGATTTTTTTTCAAAGAATACTATCAGAATAGCAAACAGTTTGGATCCTGACGAGATGCCACGTTCTGTGGCGTCTCATCCGGATCCAAACTGTTTGCAAAGTCCTTCAAAATTCGGTTCCAGCACTGAAAGAGCTAAGTTCATGAAGCAAACCACTTCCACATTTCTCAAGCAGTTAAATTAAAGCTTGAAATAGCTAAGGTCTTCACCATGAAGTGTGTGTGCAATACTTTTTTTGTTTGCCCACTGATCCACGTGTTCCTGACTACTGTGCCCTTTAACTAAGCCATTCTTATGACAGAAGCATGTTTTAAGTTTGTTGAGCAAATTTAACTACTTCCACATTTCTTAAGGAATTGATTAGAATCTTCAAATGTGTGTTCACTATGAAGTGTAGATGTGCAAAACTGAACTTTCACAGCCAGTGATCCACATGCTCCAGAGTCATGTGCCCATGAAATGTGGCGTGTTCTGAGAAAACTGGGCAAAACGCTTGTGCGTAGAGTGTCATCCCAGATTAGCCTGTGCAGTCCGCACAGGCTAATCAGGGACGACACTTTCCGCCTAAACTGGATTTTCGCTAAGAAGAGACATCCTTTAAACGAAAAATTCCATAAAAGCGTAAATTGTCGTCCCTGATTAGCCTGTGCGGACTGCACAGGCTAATCTGGGATGACAATTTACGCACAATCATTTTGCCCAGTTTTCTCAGAACACGACACAAATTACCCATGGGCATGGCTTCTTTTCCTTTGACAAATCAGAGCGGGGCTGTTTTTTTACAAAGCTTTATTTTGCATTCAAATAGCAGAATATATTGTCAAATCATGATATCAACATTTTTTTGTTAATAAAAATATTAATTGTTATTTTGGATAACCTGTAAAATATTGTATGTTATATTAAACCAGGAGTATGTAGGATTCATAAGAATAAGACTTCAAAACTGTTTTATGTTTATTTATAAACAGTTCAAAAGTCTGTTGTTTTTATAACAAAAAATATAAGTATATTATGTTTTTTAATTATTATCAAGATAATGTGTTGCTGTTGTATGAAGATTATAGTAAAATAAATATCACAGATTTATTATTGCCATGGGTTTTAGTAAGTAAAAAAAATAGTATTACATGTATTAATGAAGTTTTTAAACCAGATACATGTAACTTAAATTCACATTTATTCAGAAAAATCCTGTATGCTAAGTCAGTTCATTATATTTCAACAAACCGACCGTAAAGTGGTACAATTTTGTGTATTAGAAAATAAAACAATACCATTTGTTTGTGTTTTGTTTGTATATAAGTTTAATGAACAAACTTTTCAAAACAAATTGAAAAAGTTTGAATGTTTACATGCATTATTGAGATGTGTTTTAAACAATTTTCAAATCTCTTAAGGATCTTTTTTTTAAGCAAATGAAGTAATGTATTACATGTATTGTACTTCAAACTTGAACCATACAAATATAATACCGGTACCTCACTGCTTATTTAATAAAACACAAATCAACAACAGAAAGGCACCTTTGAGCGCTGGAACCGGATTTTGAAGGCCTTTGCAAACAGTTTGGATCCAGATGAGACGCCACAGAACGTGGCGTCTCATCAGGATCCAAACTGTTTGCTATTCTGATAGTATTATTTGAAAAAAAATCGAAGAAAATGCTAGTTTTAGAAATTCAGCAGACGACATTTTTAGCAGACGACAAATTTCCCAGCATGCAAAGGGTTAAAGCAATGCTCAGTCAAAACACCATCAAGTGATAAATAGTCTATTGTATATTGATATTGGCCCGTAATCAATTAATTATGAATTCCCTCTTTAACACCTGGGTGTTTGTTGCTATTGATTGGGAACCTAATTTGGACAGCTGTGGCCTTAATATAATATTCTCTTCTATCTGATTCAGGTAAGCTATGCATCAGGTAATCATCGGCCAAGAACATTGATTTTTGTCCGGTTTGAGAATGTTTTATAGAGTCTTGATGTGGTCTACTGACAGTTGATGTTTGTTATTGTTCCTGGAATTTATTATGCACTTTCATTTACAAAGGAATTATTTCATGTTTTGTTATTCATGTTTTGTTAAGGAGCTATTACAAAGTTTAAAGTTGATTCCTGAATGTGTTAATTTTTACTTTTTATTGTTAATTAATAATTTAAATCTATGTTGAAAATGGCACAGGGAAACTGTGTTTAATTATTTTATTGTGTATGTAGTTTATATCTCAGAAGCATTCTGTGCTAATGAACAAATTAAATTTATTGTGATAATTATAATGAAGAATTTAAAGTACTGGTATCTGAACCAATACTGAATCATGGAGCTTGCGTTGAAAAGTTCTGAGGCTATGTGTGATTCATGTGTAGCACTCAATATCAGACATATGTTACCAGTACATCGAAAGCGAGTTAATGAAAGTCGAAGTATACTCAGAAATATTGCGGATATGAAATACAGAAAATCAACAAACAAATATTGTGATATATTGGCTATTCTGTTACTATTCAGTGTGATTTTTACCCAGACTGGAATCGTTAATTCTCAAACAACCAATCAAAATACTCGTCCGTTCCCGCCGCTATTCAATGCAGCGCAGTATCGACCCGTTCTAACGGAGCCGTCCCAAGGAACATGTGGCGTACAAGATCGCTCTGCGTACTGCAAGAGCTCGATATTCCCGATTTCCATCAGCACCTGCACTCAAGATTTCTGCGTACAGCAATGCCCTGGACGATCGGAAACACCGAGTTTTTTCGATCTCCTCTCCCAGAAGACTGGTTTCAGCGACTGCGTGTTTCTTGACACGATTAACAAGCGCCCTGGGAGCCCGTTTCAGTCAGCTTCGACGTCATTCATCAGCAGTGGGCCCACATGCTTCGTGACCCCTTCTGTGACCCCTAATATGACCTCCACACAGGAGTTCACCATCTCTCTGTGGGTCTGGCCAAAGCTGAATAATAATGGGTAAGAAAACAATTCCGAAAAAATACCCCCTATATATATATATATATATATATATATATATATATATATATTAATAATGTTAAGAAATATGAGCCTTGTTCTGGGAAAACAGGGCTTAATTCATTGCCTTAAGTTTTGTCCCAGATAAGCCTGTGGGGACGACACTTTCCGCCTAGAATGGATTTTTGTACAGAATAGACTTCCTGTGAAGGAAAAAATTCCATAAAAGCGGAAAGTATCGTCTCTGATAAGCATGTGCAGACTGCACAGGCCAGCCTGAGATGATTCTTTACACACATGCATTAAACCCTGTTTTATTTCAGCAAGGCTCATATTTTTATTTGGAGCTTAGAGAATGGGATGATTTAAACTTGATATTATTTTTGAACACACATCAAGTTGCCTGTAAAGGTTTTGATTTATTCCCCTGGGTGACATGTGTGAAAGAAAATGAAAATTCATTAAGATATTGTATGTCTTTTTAGCACATTAGTGAACAAGAATAAAGGGGGAAAAAAGTAACTCAATAATTGAAGCAAAATGGTTAAAAGTATTTTATCAGTACAAAAAATAAATAAATATATATATTGACATTGTTTGGAAATATACAGAAAACTGTTTGTTCTCGATTTTTATTTAATAGTTGTATTTAATTTGCACCCTTCAGGTTATTTTTGTTTTACTGGTATGTATTCAAATAAATGACTACAATCTTTTATCTCATTCCAAACTCGTTACATTATGTTTATTTCTTCTTTCATCACGGATGAATACAATTGAGCCTTGCTCTGTGTAAATGGGTTTAAATGCATGTGCGTAAAATGTCGTCCCAGATTAGCATGTGCAGACACTCGTCGCCTTAACGATATTTTAGCTATGACAATACTTCCTTTACACACAAAAATAACATAAAAGCTGAAAGTGTCGTCCCTGATTAGCCTGTCAAGACTTCACATGCATTATGCCCCATTTGCCTAGAGGGTGGCTTAATTTTATTCCAAACTGACTTGATAACATCATTATCTAAAAGTCTGCTGTCTTGGTGCAAAATCAAAGGTAACAGGTAGAGGACATCCCTCCAGAGGTACTGCTTAATCAATAAAGATGCTGGATTCTTATGAATATTTCATTCGATGTTCAAACAAAGTCAGGTAGCGTCTCTACGTTAATTAGACCTGACCATCTTAAGTCAGTGGAAGCACGCATTGTGCGTCCTGGTGTTATTAGTTAATGGTGAACATGCTTTTATATATATTACTCCAGTCATCAATTGAGTTGCGTATTAAGAATATATAGGTACATTTTGAGTTCATAAACAAGCACATGTTATTGATGTCCTGAAATTTGGAGATATTCTGTATTGGGTTATGGACTAGAGAATCTTAAGCATTGTTTATATTAACATTTTTTTTTTAATGATGATGATGTTAATGTATAAATTTGGAATTCAATTACTGATGTTGTAATTAGTCAAAACATTCTTTACCAGTACATACTATGTATTATACACTGAGTCCAGACGGGAAGCTATACAATTGTCCACATTTCATTATTAAATTTAACCATTATTCACAATTTGCATTAAAATATGCGGCCTGGAACTTAACATCTTAATACGTTGAGAAAGTATTCTTATTAATCCTCCTTGATATCAAATTTTTTGATAAAAAAAAGAAAAGTAATTAATTGACCAGTTGCCAAACAAGCGATCGCTCCGCCCACTAGTTTTGTTTACATAAAACGCTTATTCAATTACTCCGACACTCTTTGTTTGTCGGACCATGTGGCCGCAATAAAAATAATCTGATTGGTTGTTCCGTGAGTTTGATTGACAGCTGGCGAGTGGTCAAAATGTTGTTTTGTTTTTATTTTTTGTACAACCATAAGGATTTTAATAGATGTTTCTAGAAGAGGAACTCAGCAGGTACTTTCTTAAAGTTAAAGGCAATTGACCTATTTCCAAATACAATATCGTACATTATACATATCACTACACAAAACAAAATGAATATAACTGGGGACATAGCTTAGTCCAGAAGAATTTGGGGTTTAAACTGAACATGCTCTATAAATATAAGCCTTGCTATGGGAAAACGGGTTTAATGCATTTTTGGAAAGTGTCCTCCCATATAAGGATGTGTAGTTTGCACAGGCCTATCTGGGACAACACTTTCCGCCTTAACTAAATTTAAGCTTAAAAAAGACTTCAAGAAATACAATTCACTATATACAATAATATAATAGTAGCAGAAAGCGTTGTTCCTGATAAGCCCGTGCAGACAGCACAGGCTAATCTTTGATGATACTGCATGCACATGCATTAAACCCCGTTTTCCCAGAGAGCAGCTCATGTAAATTAGCCTTATAAAAAGCGATCCTATTTCAAATGCAATCAGCACCCTGATCCAGAAAGTGTCCAAGCAGACGGGCGACATTGTATTCGAGCTGAACATTCGACAGTCGCGCGTGAACTTTGTGTACCGTAGTGACAATGGTCTTCTAACAGTGACCTTCCCTGACACAGTACCGGCGGAGAAATGGACATACATCGCTATTCAGGTACACACTTAAATGTAAGGGTACGGCTGTAGATTTCTCTGCAAGATAGAAGAGTTCTGATACTACGACAAGCAATAATTAAAAAAAAAAAATCCTGGACCCTTGTCAGCATATTATTTAATAATAATGATTTTTGTCCTAAAAATATAAATTCTAAATTAATGTTAAGTGGTATTCGTCTGCTATGGAAAGTCAATGTTTTTCTGTTTGTTTTGAGTTGTAAAATCATTTTGTTAAAAATTAAACTGAATGGGTTGTTTTCAAAATTTTAATGATAGAAAATCATTTTTAGTTTGATTATTTAACAATACAAACCAATTCGTTCACAGGTGTACAGTACCAAGATGAGTTTCTTCATGAATGGTGTCGGCCCTGGTTTTTCTGCTGCCTATACAGTGACTCTTGCAAGCGTAGTCCAGCATTCCACCGACTCCTGGGTCCGAGTGGGTCTCACTCTCAGCGGTATTGCAGATTTATGAGCCTCCCTCTGTGAAAAGGGGGTTTAATGCATGTGCATAAAGTTTCGTCCGAGATGAGCTTGTGCAGTCTGCACAGGCTAATCAGGGATGACACTTGCTGCTTTTATGGTATATATATGGTTTAAAGATGCTGTGTGAAAAGGGGTTTTTAATTAATTAACCCTTTGCATGCTGGGAAATTTGTCGTCTGCTAAAATGTTGTCTGCTGATTTTCTAAAATTAGCATTTTCTTCGAATTTTTTTCTAAGACCACTATCAGAATAGCAAACAGTTTGGATCCTGATGAGACGCCACGTTCTGTGGCGTCTCATCTGGATCCAAACTGTTTGCAAAGGCCTTCAAAATCCGGTTCCAGCGCTTTAATGCATGTGCGAAAAGTGTTGTCCCAGATTACTAGCCTTTCAGTCAGCACAGACTAATCAGGGAGGACACTTTCCGCTTTTATGATATTTTTCATTTAAAGAAAGTCTTCTTAGCAAAAATCTAGTTAAAGCGGAAAGTGTCGGCCCTGATTAGCCTGTGCACTTTACCCACTTGCATTAAACCCCCTTTCACAGAGCCTGACACATATTTATTCTAGGTACGTACCAGTTTCTGGGACGCATTCAAGATTTCCGATTTTACCAAGTGACACTCTCGAACAGGGAGATTGCTGAGGATTTCTCCGGAACATTCCCGTCACTTCGGGTTCAGTCGAATTGTCGATGCCCATCTGCCTACCCTCGCGCTAAACCACTACAGGTTACACACTACTATTTACCATTCTGTTTTGAAATTCTGGAAGACATTTTTGTGTTGTTGATAAATAAGACTGAAGATGTAAATGGCCTTGGAATATAAGATAAACATGTTAATAAACATATGGGACATCTCTCTACCATGCAAACCAGCATATGATAATTAGTATTTTTTAACATAGGTAGACTACTGAATGAAGAATTTTGATACTGTTATTCATTACTATATTTCTTAATTTCTTGGTTTCTAGTATGAGTAAATAAGAGTTTTCATGTGATAAAGATCTCATAATATCTTTCATTTTCTATTACATGTACTTGTGTCTCTTTGTAAGTAACCCATAGTTGACTGGTTAACAATCCATAAACTGTCATTTGCTTGTTTTTGAGCAATATTTGCAAGAAACTTGACAAATAATATAATTTTGTTCTTTAATGTTAATAAAAAATATAAATGGTGGTCGAAAGTCTAAGCTTTGACTGTACATAAAATGCTCAAACTTACCCCCATTCTCCCCCTCAGGGTAAATTCATTTACAAAAATCAATTTTTATCAAATTTAGTCATGCTATCAGACTAAAGGGACAAACTATTATATGAGCCTCACTGTGAGAAAACTGGGCTTTATGCATGTGCCTAAAGTGTTGTCTCAGATTAGCCTGTGCAGACGGCACAGGCTAATCCGGGGTGACACTTTATGCACATGCATTAAGCCCAGTTTTTCTAGAACGAGGCTCGTTTCATAACCATAACAAACTGCCCCAGGTTCATTACTGCATAAAGAACGGGGAGCCAGACAACACCAATGACCATGTTCTGAGACTGAATCCTGAGGCCCACCCCCTTGAGTATGTGAACGATGGGGACGCCAACAGCATGTGGATATCAGACTTCATGAATCAGGTCAACCTTGTAACAGACCTCGGCGATGAATTTGAGGTAATGTGTGTATTAGTTTAACCCTTTAAGTGCTGGAACCGGATTTTGAAGGCCTTTGCAAACAGTTTGGATCCAGATGAGACGCCACAGAACGTGGCGTCTCATCAGGATCCAAACTGTTTGCTGTTCTGATAGTATTCTTTGAAAAAAAATCAAAGAAAATGCTCATATTAGAAATTCAGCAGACGACATTTTAGCAGACAACAAATTTCCCAGCATGCAAAGTGTTAAACCTATTTATTTTAGCTCGATTGCATTTAAAGTACTTACTACTTATTTGCGACGCTCTACAGTCCGTTTCCTGGACCTAGAACCAGTCCTCTGTGTCTTTTTTTGGAGCGATCTAAAGAACGCTCCCACAGTGGGGCTCAAACTCGTGACCTCTTGGTTGCTAGACGGACACCATATCCATAATGTGTGTATTATATTATTGGCCACCAATAATATAATACACACATTATGGATATGCTGTCCGTCTAGCAACCAAAAGGTAAAAACACCTATGCCACATAGGTGTTTTTACCTTTTACCATTCAGATATGCACTTTGACGTGTAAGTAGTCGCGTAGAAAATCGAATTCAAATTAAGACTTTCTATTAGATTCTAGATTCAAGTTTTTAAGGTTTCATTTCCAACCATAAGATACTGCTTATCAGCAAACAGGATAAAACCGGAACAGACTGCGAGTTACTCGCAGGCTGTTCTGGTTTTATGCTGGATGCATATAGCCTCACTTTCCTTCTGAGAGGGAAAGGGAAAATGTAAACTGTGCATTATATGCTTTAGAAAAGGCCTATGCTTAGATAAATCATTTAATTCATTGTAGGTCATATTTCCTTTATTCATTTATACTTTTATAAGTAATATCTTATGCCCAATTTTATGATAACAGGTGTCTTGTTGTCTGTCATTTGTGCTAGAATCTCATAAATGGAAAAATTTACTTTGTGTCATGGCATGATTTTTTTATGCCCCCTTTAAAAAAAAAGGGGGTATATTGTTTTTGGCCTGTCTGCCTGTCTGTCATTCTGTCTGTCTGTCTGTCTGTCTGTCTGTCTGTCTGTCTGTCTGTCTGTCTGTCTTTCTGTCCAAAACTTTAAGAAATCTTAAAGTTTTGTCATAACTTTTGCAATATTAAAGATAGCAACTTCATATTTGGCATGCATGTGTATCTCATGGAGTCGCACATTTTGAGTGGTGAAAGGTCAAGGTCATCCTTCAAGGTAAAAGGTCCAAAAAAAAATCAAAGCGGTGCATTAGGGGGCATTGTGTTTCTGACAAACACATCTCTTGTTTTACATTGTTATGCTCGTGCCATGATAATGGCAAAAGGGCATTTAGTTTTATCCCTGTCCATGTATGTGTGAATGTGTGTTTGTTTGTGTGTATGGTGCATTTCATATAATAAATGTGTTGTACATGATGGGATTTCAAAATTAATTGGCACAAATGATCATCATATCAAGACAACATGAAGCATGCAAAAAACATGTGGCTGCCTACATGGCAAAGTCAAAGTGGAAACTTGGAGTTTTGCATATTTCTTATATGTTTATAGTGACGGTACATGTTCATGTCAGAATTATAACTTTGTCATTCATGATGGGATTTCTAAGTTAATTTCATTTTCATTTCAAGACAATGTGGACAAGTCCAACAACCATATGACTGGCTAAAAGGTCAAGATCACAGTCAACTCTTATTTCATACATGTTTATAGTGAAGGTACATGTTCATGTCAGATCGATAAGTTTGTTACGCATGATGGGATTTCAAAATAAATTGGCTCAAATCATCATCATATCAAGATGACAAAAACGTATTGCGCCCTCCAAGATCAAGGTCACAGTTGACACTTGGANACATTTTAGCAGACGACAAATTTCCCAGCATGCAAAGGGTTAAACCTATTTATTTTAGCTCGATTGCATTTAAAGTACTTACTACTTACTTGCGACGCTCTCCAGTCCTGGACCTAGAACCAGTCCTCTGTGTCTTTTTTGGAGCGATCTAAAGAACGCTCCCACAGTGGGGCTCAAACTCGTGACCTCTTGGTTGCTAGACGGACACCATATCCATAATGTGTGTATTATATTATTGGCCACCAATAATATAATACACACATTATGGATATGCTGTCCGTCTAGCAACCAAAAGGTAAAAACACCTATGCCACATAGGTGTTTTTACCTTTTACCATTCAGATATGCACTTTGACGTGTAAGTAGTCGCGTAGAAAATCGAATTCAAATTA
>VMBQ01006007.1:35815-53280 GCA_007657795.1 Dreissena rostriformis | reverse complement strand
TAAGGTCGAGTTTGTGATTAAATGCTTTAAATTTATTAATGTAAACAACAGGACTAAAGAGCTCCAGGAAAAAAACAAGAGTGAAATAAAAGAAAGAAAAAAAGAATAAAAAAAAGTTTACCGCACCTGGGATCGAACCACTGAGTACCTATTATGAACCTACTCGGTCATAAATGTGTGATGATTCTGATAACAAAACTATTGGGTTGTGATAATAGCATCGGTGTTGCCATAAATATATTCTCGGTTAAATAAACTGCCGCAACACCCCTTAATCAACATTCTTTTGGTTTTCATTCACATCCAATAAGAGGTGGGGCCGGCGTTTACAGGCCGTGTATATTCGTCATAATTACTTAACAGTTTACCTGGTACTGGTTTGCATGTGATGCAATCACAGATTTCTTTTAGAAATAAACATTTCATAATAGTTTTACCGCTTTTTATGACACGGAAAAAACCTATTACGTAAATGTTTGCGTAAATATTATTATTAAAATGTCCGGTGTGCCAACGAATGTCATGAATTCTAAATTAAAAATAAGATCCTGTTAAGACGGAATTTTTCTTCACACATATTTTGTGGAAATAACGTTGCAAATAGAAATAAGTCAAAATCACCTCAGTCTCTCATATTCTGCTTTAGAGAAACAAATAGCACAAACATGTATTATGTATATGTTTATGATTTGGTAAAGCGCATAAGACAAACCGAAATGAAAACTTTAAATTTTCATTTTTGGTATTTGTTTCGCAATATTTCTAATTGTTGTGGTACATATATATCGATTCAGGGAAATTTTTTATTGTTTTTTTACAGTTTATAAAATAAAATATATATACCATGCGCGACTCAAACATTTTACTCGCATAATGATGTTTAACATAAATTTACATGTTCACCGACTGTGTGCATTCTATTTGGGCGCCACATGAATTTGAAAGTCATCAAGGCCGAATACCAATCACCTTAGAGAGTTTTTATTCGTTGCTGGAGACAATGTGAAACATTAAATGAGCCTTCTGGAAAGTCTGGGCTTAATGCATGTGCGTGCATTGTCATCCCATATTAGCCTGTCCAGTCCGCACAAGCTAATGCCGACAGTTTCCTCTTTAATAGTATGTTTCGTTTAAGGGGTGTTGCGGCAGTTTATTAAACTGAGGATATATGTATAGCAACACCGTATCGCTATTATTACAACCCGATATTTTTGTTATAAGTATCATCACAGTTGGTTCATAATACAGAGGTCGGTGGTTCGACTCCAGGTGCGGTTAACTTTTTTTTTAAACTTGTTCTTCTTTCTTTAATTTCATTCTTGTTTTGTACTGGAGCTCTTAAATTCTGCTGTTTACATTCATCAATTCAAAGCATTTAATCACAATTTTCAAAACATTCCGAAATCTGTGAACAAGTCCCTGTAAGTTATTAAATTCCTTCACATAATAAACATTGTGTGTTTTTTTTTTGTGCTACATTTTCCTGTTTCTTTTGTGTGTTTTTGTGTGTGTGTGTGTTCTTTTTTTAAATATTATCTATCGAGATTATTTGTATGCTATGATTTAGCCAATCTTCATCTCACTGTGTATATGTATTTATCCTATGATTTATTTTGCCAAAAGCATGTAATGCTGATTATGCGAATAAATAAACCGTTATTGATGCTTACGGTCGAGTTTGATTCTGTATGATCTTATGTGTGTGATTAAATATTGTTTTATTGTTGTTATTTTGGTAAGATGATGTGCTCCCAGGTAAGATTGTAGACCATTTCTAATGTGTATGAATATTTCTAATAAACTATGTACCGGTGATTGGGTTTTTTCTATAATTGCTGTATTTTATGAAATTTTACTCAGACGGTAGGGATGGTTTAACAAAAAAATCTCTGTTAAAAGTGCGGTGACCCCCTTTTTTAATTGTGTTTTATGATAACAATACGTAGATGAACATATTTGAGCAGTTTCGCAGAAAGTTATTAGATAGAACTTTTTTTAATTCCTTTTTGTGGTTAAAATAGTAAAAAAAAAATACGTTTTTTTGGGTGACATAAAAATTATAAAAATTTAATTTCTTAAAATTTAACTTGTGTTCTCCATTTTTTTGGTAGTTTGTGGTTTGATTAAATGGTATATGATGTATCTTAGCTTATATAATATCTACATGTTGCCCATTTAATAGGTTATTAATCATTTTTATGCAATTAGAGATTGTTCAGTTTTAATGAAAAAGTACATGTTATATAATGGTGAATAAAATCCAAACAAGGCCGGTGACCCTATGTTATTATTTCATTGTTCATATAATATTAGTATGTATTACTCAAATATGAATTTTGAGCAAAAGTTATTAGATGGAAATAAAATCAGCAAAACTGCAGCAACACCCCTTAAAGGAAGTCTCTTTATAGAGAAAATCCAGTTTAGGCGGAAAGTGCCGTCCCTGAAAAGCCTGTGTGGATTGTAAGTTAACATTATAAATGTTTATTTCGTATCAAAGTGTTTTGATCATTTGACAAAGCCACACGGCTAGGGACTACTTTCCCAGCCCACTAAAGTGATGAGTGGAGTGTAGCCGGTGGGCGAGAGATAGTGATTTGTCGGGAACTTGTCCTCACGCATGCGCAGTCCGTGTTGAGAGTATGTTTGTCATGTTTTTCGAAATTTAACGCACCTCTATTAAGTCCACGTTTAAACAGTAAGGAAAATCAAGAGCGACCAATAACGACAAAAAACGCATGTAGCCGTTTCAGAAATAAATCATCATTCGCTCATTTCATGAAAGGAGAAATAATGTTAATCGCGAAGACCTTTTAAAACCCGATTGAGGAAGGCACTGCGCCCCGGACTGTCAGCGAGATCCAGTCTTCGACGCCTGGTTTCAGCATAACCGCGCGTTTGCGAGATATTTTGCGGATATCGATTCCCTTTCTACGGTTCCTAAGGGGAAATCGAAAAGGCCCCGTGTTGGTGGATAAATTTTGGGAATTGTTTAACATCGGAACCACCCATTCAGTGAAGAAATACACGAGCTGATAAAACAATTCAAAATACTAGATTAGTTTGTACCCGAACTGCATGTAGAAAAATGCATTTGCTAGTCATTTACGTTAAGCCTTTCCCAAAATGTGCGACATTCATTGGAAATTACCCACATTTCATATTCATTTTTTCTTCCTGTTCTATTCCTATGAATTCGTTCATAGACATTCATTTTAAGTCTGCAACACTCGGTTGTACATCAAATGTATTTTTTTTATAACAAAACTTCTGATAATAATGTCAAAAATAGTTTATTTATGATATTTTGTAAAATGAAATGTCAAGAGATGGTCTAAAAAGTCATAGACTATAGAAACGGTATTTTAAAACATAGTTATACATTGGAAAAATATTACACTCATCAAATAAAATCAAGAAACAACGCATGTGCGTAATAGTTAAGTGATGACGCATTTTAATTGCAAAACGAAAATAAGAAAATAATTTCCGTATGGTTGCGGTCTTTTGTACTTAAATGTTTACTGACTATCAGATGACGTGTAATTTATGAATAAGGATCACTAAAGCTGATGCAACCTACATAATCCTGATTTGTTTGTTAACACTTGCGCCAATCAAAACAAATAAACACTCGGCCACGTCGTCTTGGCGTTGACACCATACAATACAATATTTAAAATATTAATAAATAATAACAATTATTATAATTATTATTATTATTATTATTATTATTATTATTATTATTATTAGTAGTAGTAGTAGTATTATTATTATTATTATTAGTAGAAGTATTATTATTATTATTATTATTATTATTATTATTATCATCATCATAACTTACACTGCTCTTAATGCGTTTTTTATTACTACTCTTACGACTTCTACTACCATTATGTCATACTTTACTAGTACAAATACTACATTTTCTACTACTACTAATACAAATAACACCAAAACGCCTTTATAACTGAATATATGGCGACTTTATCATATGAACATTCTAACAGTTAACGTATGATTCGTCTGTTTTAGTAATTGCCAGTCAGAGAACGCTGCAGTTAATTTGGATGCCAACACTGTACATGCTAATAATGTTATTGCGTCTTTATTTCCACAGACATTTCAACAAATTATCGACTCGTAGGGAGATTTTCCAGTCGTCTGCTGAAATCCATATCCCCTCGCACCCCATAGCAGACGAGATCGACTACAAGCATTATTATGTCTTATTTCTAACGATGGACTCGTTTTGTCAGAAAACTGCAACATACCAAGGGCTGTGAAAAATGCGAGATTAATGAATCCATCGTGTAGATTAATCAAAGCGCTGAAGGCACTAAATTTGTTCACTATTGCGTAATCTTAGAAGCAACTCAGATTTCAAACTTATGTTATAGCTTTTTATATCGCAAGTTTGAAATGAACACAACCCATTCACATTTTAAAGAGTGTGTCTTAAAGCTCAGGTCGAGATGTGTGCGACTGTTTATCCTCATATTTATGTTATAGAGATAACTTAGACAAAATAACAACAATATGTCTTTTTTCACAATTGGTCGCTGCACTGGCAACCATCTTCAGAATTGTGGTTTCCTTGCTAAAGAATAACAAGCCTATAATCATGTACATGTTGTGATATGTGTATCTAATACTATTTTCTTTAAAATATTGAGAAACAATTTTGCCCACATGACAGACTTTTAATGCAGCATTAAGCCCCGTTTTCCCTGAAAGCAGCCAATATGTACAGATTTTAATGATAAACTTACCAATGTCATCGCACAAGCTGTTATAAACACTAGACTGGCCAATATGCCCCACAAGCTCTTAAACATATTGTTTACATAATTACAGGCTGTCGTCTGCTGCAGTGTACCAGTTAAGTATAAACAGAAACGCTTTAAGCATTTGTCGTCTGCTAAACTGGAGTTATCCACAAAGGCAGTCATTGGTTACGGGCCGTACCGTAGCTAAGGCATACTGATTTGCAAAATTGCGTCTGCATTATTTGTGAGTTTCAACTGCAAATGTTATGCACTATTGTATACCAGTCAATCCCCCAGCGATCGTGCTTATATTAATACCATTTTAAGGAAAACTAACACGAACGTAGGATTTAACACCCTCAAAACAAATTCACATTTAATAAAATACGGAAGCAATACAAGCAATATAATAAACAGTTTAAACCAAATAAACCAGGTGTGTTGTTGCAACACTCTGTAGCACCACACTTTGGTGTCAACCAAACTACGGCGTTAAAAACCGACGTGCATTCTCATTTGGTCAATACAACAACGGAACGTACTTTGGTCATCCTCCTCCTCCTCCTTATCATCTTCATAATCATCGTCGTTGTCATTTATAACGCGCGTTACGAACTTTGGAGATGAATATCGAAAATGATTGGACACATAAAGGTTATAACATAATACAAATCTTTTGTGCAATATGCAAACTACACAAATCGCAACCAACACAAATTTGTTTGTTTATTTTCATGACCATAAGTAGTTAAAATTGTGTTTTTCTGGCGGTCCTTATCGCGAAACAATCACCTATGCCAATACAAATGTGATTCAGATCAACGTCTAAACGTTAGAAAGTTAAATCATGTTCGATGTGTCTGTTAATAATTGTAAAACTGATCAATGCATATTTATACTATGCTGGTTTAGATCATAAATATAAATGTAAATAAGGTTAACTGCGTTGCGAAACACGTGTTTATGATAACCGTTCGTGTTTCTAGCAATTTACGTCTGATGTAGACAACGTCAAGGAACGTGAAGTCATCACTTGTCCAGAGAGTTAAATTAACTGCGAGTGTAAACAAGATGGGCTGAATTACACGGCTCATTTTCCCACCAGATGGCGTCACAGCCTCGTTCTGATTCGTTTAGTCCGGAGTGACGAAAATTAACTTCCTGCGACCAAGATTAAAAAGCCACAGCGTACAGTTTAGGTTACTGTATACTAAATATTTATACTTCCAAAACGAGAATTTGAAATGAAAACAAGCGCGGCGCATTCGGCTTCATTAGCAAAACGAGAACTTACACTTGTTATGTAATGTTTTGCACTTGCTATGAAAACAGTTTGTCAGTGATTTACATGCTTACGTGGAACGGGAACAAGATTGCGGACGCGGATAAAGCGACGCGGCAATTTTCACGTAGCAGTTTTGTAACTACTGGCGTTTGTTTTTGCGTTTTAAAACACTACTGGTGCCACGATGTTAAGTTAACTTTTCGAGTGAGGCATAAATTGTAATTTGCGTTCCGTTGGGTCGGCGTGGTCTGATGCTCTACGGTGTTATCGTATTTGATTATTATGTGGGTGGAAACGGAGAAATATGGATTCATTTTATGATGTCAGTAACAAAATAATTGTGTCGCGCACAGTCTAATAACTTTACGCACATGTATTTAGCCTCGTTTTCGCAGAACGAGGTTCAATTATATTGTTAATGTGATATATTGCGTCTTTAAGGCGTAGGTTTAATAAACTAAACACAAACGTAACGCTAACAGCACTGGAATAATCTTAAAAGTACATGTATTAGTTTCGAGCGACCTGCATAGGGTAATCTGGGACGAAACTTTACGCACACGCATAAAGTCCTTTTTTTCCCAGAGCGCGGCTCAAGTATTTAATTACACGTATTATGTTTCATTATGTCAACTTATACATAAAAATAAATATTGCATAGACGTTTGGGAGATATATGTATAAATTACTTAATACAACTTAGTTCCAATAACTGACTTAGTACGTTAGTCGATCAATGTTTAAATCTGCGTACCAGAATATTAAAATGATTTGAGATTAATGAACATTATAATTACATATATGTCTGACATAAAAAATGTGGAAATATATTAACTCTGGGATAGGTTTCTATAGTATTATATGTTCTCTCCAAAATATTCTAAAAGTTTAACAACTATATGTAAAATATATATATAACTAATTTATATGCAATTTACCATCAACATAATAATTTAGTATAACTATAAATATGTGTTTAATATTAACCCACCAAAATACCAGAACATAATTATTTTAAAGTATGTGAAAGAACATTAACCACAAAATCAGCTTAATTATTATGTTTGAACGATTTGTTATGTTTCTACACTCAGAGTAAATAATTATGTCCGCCTGATACAAATATAGTTGGTGTTTATAGCATGTAATCATAAACTTTAAAACAACATTAACGAATATTTAAGTGTGTTCCTGTTGAATTATTTCGATGTTCACTGGTAGTGCATATATATGAACACATCACTCATTTTTAGAAAAATGCGTCTCACAGTTTTTATGTCACTTTATTTCAAAGGGCATTCGGTAACGTTATTAGTCGTTTAAAACCTCACATGAATCTTCGTCTGTTCTGATTGGCCGCGGATCCTGGTCCACGCCCTACGTAAACCGACAACGCCTGCCAGAAAATAGGGTTTAAACATATCGGCAGGATAGCATCGTTTTAATTTTACGTGTTAATGAACGGCGTTACAAACATCATCATCGTCTTCGTCCACAACAACCACAGCAACAACAATAACGACAGTAAAATAAATATAAGATAATTAAAATAATCATCATTATCATCATTATCATCATTATCATCATTATCATCATTATCATCATTATCATCATGATCATCATCATCACGTCAGCATCGTTACTCATTATAAATCATCATCATCATCATCAATGTTAATCAAACTGTAATTTGTTTGATAATCAGCATGAAACTATTCTAAATACGGTGATTAGATGTTAAATTATTCATGAAGATAAATCAGCAGTAAACGATATGAAGATCTCTTCCTCATGTGTACATAAATTCCTCTCAAGGTACAACTATGTTGTTAAATAACTACAGACAACGATAAGGACTAATTTAGTATTGAAATTAAAATATATAAAACACGTCGATGCATGTACATTTCGATTACTATACATAATATTAGGGCGCGTTAGACACATTTAGGTGAATAATTTAATTTTCGTTCGTCCCGCGCGCACACGATGTTGAGTGGAGCGTTCATAGATTAGAGTTTCCGCGTGATTGACGCTCAGCAATGTAATCAAGCTGAAAGATATTGTTATTGATTCTCAAAAATAAAATGGCCGAAATAAAAACACGAAACTACCAAATTATCAACGACAAACCTAACCTTCCCTTATCTCTCTGACCTCCATCCCATCGGTCTCCCTTTCTCTTTTCCCCTCCCTCCCATTATTCCCTGACCTATCCTCCGTCTCTCCCTCTCTTTCCCGCTCTCTCCATCAACCCCCTATTTCTCATTCCCTCTCTCAACTCCCCTCTTATTCCCTCCATTCCTCCACTCCCTCCCTCCATCGATTCCGTCCCTCTGCTCTTTTCCCCTTCCTTCCACCCTTTCACTTCACTTCACTCCGCATCCTCCCCTCAACCACTCCCCTCCCTTAAGCGTTCTACCTCCCTCCATCTATACTTAAACCACCGTTGTTAAGAGGCCATTTAAAACGGCGATCGGTTTTTAACGCCACGTGTCCTAACCACAAATGATATTTTAATATTTATTTGTTGATTTAAAATGTATTTTTCGCATCTACAATGACAACTAATTTATACAGTGCGCTAAGCTTGGGATCAAGACTTCCTTACTGCGTTGTTTATACGATAGTTTAACAACGGTCATTATGTTCTTTGCCTTAACAGTATAAGGGAGATCCATGTAAGAATTACAAAGAGGACATTGCATCAGCGCATAAATATTTGATAAAACATCCCTTATGATTTACTGCCGCATCAAACTATTAGTAATTCACATTAATTCTGATAAATGCGTTTAAAATTTACGTGTAACAGTCGATATCAATTTTCATAGGTTACATTTTTAACTAAATAACGCATCAAAAATCATGAAATTTTACTAAAATGTTCTCAAATGTGTTTCACATAAACGCTTTAACGTTAGTGTATTGTTAATAAAATCTAGCCCAACCATTATGTCATTCACAAAGTTTTGTCCATTGACCGCCAAACCCATTCCATTTTAATTAATAGCAAATATTTGACGAAGTGATGCATTTTTATGTAAATTATCATTTGGAATTCTTTTGACTAAAGTTACAGTATCAAAACTATTATCACATTGGATTTCAAAATTGAATATAAACGTACGTACAGAGTGGAATGGGCAAAGAATCCATAGCAGAGGCTTATAAAATACAGATAAGAACGTGAACGATGGGTGTTATATTTACTAATATAAATGCAATACTGTGACACGTAATAGTAAGCCTAGTTCAAATATGTTTGTAGTATTGTCACCAGTCATTTTATCTTTTTTTGGACGAGTACAGGCTATTTTTTTGCTATAATGAGAAATTTGTACGCACTATTAGTTTACCGCGTTTTTGCCCCAAAATAATAGTACCTATGGTATAAACATGCATAATTCCTAATAAGATCTCGATCTCTTAAATCCCGTATACTTGTGACATTTATTATTAATGATTGATTGGTGTTACAATGTTTCACTCGAGAGAAGTAGGAACCAAAACACAATTTGCCGGAACATTTGCGAATTTTAGAGATTATCAGATTCAAAGCATGTTTCCGGGAACGTCTAAATGCTTGGTGCGAATTCCTAGCGTTGTCGACACGTTTATGACCCGATAACAGAGACGATTAGTTTTCGCTAATTAGCGTCTAGAAAACTCATTAAATAGCCTGTTTATCGCACGGGGCAAAATGGTGTAAGCACGTGTTCTTTCCATTTGCAATTTTGTTTAATGACTTCTAATACAGAATTAAATTGGAAATCACACGAATTGATGTATCGATAGAATTGATAAGAATGAATTAATAATTAAGAATGTGGTTTGCTTTCTTTACAATGTTTCCAATCATTTTTAGCTCACAGAAGACCCTGTCAAAGTCAATTACAATTTGTAAGAAACTTACATTTTTAATAATTCCGATAAAACAGCAACAGAAGAAATGCCACGGGAAATTTATCTGTCCAAACACTCAAACAAAAATCAACACATTAAAAATTAATATAATTGAAAGGCAATCACATATGAAATAACAATGACATACGCAAATTAGTGAGTAATCGAAAGTCATCAACAGAGGCCAATGAGTTAAATTAAACGTTAATATAGGCGGCGCGTCACAACCTAATTGAGCACGTGGGCCTAAGGGGGACAGGGACCTTCAGAAAGGGCCAGATACAATCTTTATTTCAAAAGCTGAAAGTCAAATTAAACTCAATGGTTCTTCCGCGTTTAGCGTAGCGATCTTTTGACAATGGTTGTTTTTTGGACGGATACAAATCATGTCGTTAAGAAATATATTTAACAGATTGATTTATAATTTCCCTTTCAATCTGATTAGAGATCGAATCCGATACACATTGTGTTAATTGGTCGTGTATATATTTGTGTTCTTTTGTATTCAAGTGGAGAGGTGCGATTTAGTTTTCAATTTAATTTAATGATTTGTAAAATATAATATAATAACAATAGACTCAAAAGTCGCAAAAGCTGTTTTCATTTTAAAACTGTTTAAGGAAGTTTTACAGAATGCAACTTTACGCCTCCAACCCCGCCACCCCTAAAGGGGGGTATGCACTATCTCTGCATTGTTAAAATGTAACAAAAGCACGTATATTCAGTTTGAGATGCGAAATGTGTAAGGACGCAGAATCTGTTTTGAAATCATAAATTTGTGAGGTAATCCAGATCAAAGTTACACGAAGGTTGTTTCCCCTAGTACAAAGTAAAAACACATGCATACAGTTCTAACGTTACCGATTACCAACGTGTAATGTTAGATAATGTCAATGTCATGTAGCAAAGTAATCTAACACGAATTGCATACTGTGTGTCCTACTTCAAAATGCATGTTTAATGAAGTTATAAATCAGAAAAGTAAAAGAAAACATTTGCATATGCACTTAAATGTGTTCAATACGTTTCAAATACGATTGTTTATGTTTACTGAATTTTTTTTTCTATTTATGTCGTGGTTGTACGAGTCAATAATACAAACAACGTTACAAATAAACATTTTCCTTCAATTAAGATTTTTAAGATCAAACAGGAAACTTTCTGTGTGCAAACTCTGAATTCTTTGAGAATAAATACATAACATGTTAATGCCAGTGTGTACTTGAATTTATACGACTCGTCTCTGAAAGGCTAACACAATACACGTTAGAAATCTGCAGACATATAATACAGGTTGAATCAAGGGGTTTCGCTGTCAATCGCCACTGTCGCAAATGGCTATAATTTTTTTAAAGTGGCTCTAATTTTTTAAAGTGGCGGATTTCAAGAATCGGTAAAATCCTATCCGAAAATGTGAAAATGTACTGCGAGTCGAAAGCACGCGACCGTGCATAAGCGGCCAGCGTCTGTCAGTTGTAAATATTGAATTACGGCGATGTAAGCGACCTACAGAGCAGAGCGCAAATTGAGATCACTGAAGCGTGTAAGTGTTACAGACGGTGTTTTTACTGCTATTGTTACGTTTTATGGGGGTTTTTATCGGATTAACGGCTCCTTTATGATATTGAGCAATGACTTATGTAATACTGGGGCAAACTGTTACGGCGATCAATAATTATAACAATTATTAGGGCCCCTTTTTCTTTAATCAATACATTTGATTTCTCCACAAATACTCATGAAAACTTGTTTCAACAGGCATTTGTGAGCATTTCTGTTTAATAGATTAATTATTATAATGTTCTGGAAACTATAAAGTTTAATTAAGATACCAACAATTTCTAAAATAAAAAGTAGCCCATTCGCTCGATGTACTATATTTCGGATATGTAAACATTCGGAAATATAAAAATANATATATTTGTGTTCTTTTGTATTCAAGTGGAGAGGTGCGATTTAGTTTTCAATTTAATTTAATGATTTGTAAAATATAATATAATAACAATAGACTCAAAAGTCGCAAAAGCTGTTTTCATTTTAAAACTGTTTAAGGAAGTTTTACAGAATGCAACTTTACGCCTCCAACCCCGCCACCCCTAAAGGGGGGTATGCACTATCTCTGCATTGTTAAAATGTAACAAAAGCACGTATATTCAGTTTGAGATGCGAAATGTGTAAGGACGCAGAATCTGTTTTGAAATCATAAATTTGTGAGGTAATCCAGATCAAAGTTACACGAAGGTTGTTTCCCCTAGTACAAAGTAAAAACACATGCATACAGTTCTAACGTTACCGATTACCAACGTGTAATGTTAGATAATGTCAATGTCATGTAGCAAAGTAATCTTACACGAATTGCATTTTGTGTGTCCTACTTCAAAATGCATGTTTAATGAAGTTATAAATCAGAAGTGTAAAAGAAAACAGTACATTTAAACATCATGTAATTATTCGCATGTTATGCATTGTAAATGTTTTTTTTTATTATGGCCCATGTAAAGAAACGTTTGTTCTTATTGTCGTTGTTTTTTTATATGCATATTTGGGGAATGTGGATTTTTAAATTCCAATTAAAATTTAAATTATTCCCAAATCAATTTAAGGTGTCCAAAATGTTTTACAACGCTAAAATGGCCTCATGTTTAAATTAATTCACAATGGTGGCCTTTGAAATCTTTAACATATTCCTATATATTAGTTTGTTTTTAAAACATAATAAATAATAATGGCACAGTCGTACACAACTCTCGCGTCTGTCCACTATGGAAGACGACCGCACATATACAATCTCGCTTTCCAATCTCATATAAACGGCCATATCAAAATAAATTAATTACTCTGCGTTATAGTTATGATTTAATCACAGTAACTAACAGTTTCATTTCGACATGGAATATGACCATCGCCCCAGCCCGCACCCGTCGCCGTGTTGCCTAAATTATGGAATGATTTATTGACTCTATTGACTCTTTTAGCTCCACTAAATACATGTAGATAAATTAATACGCTGAAAAGCACTGGTCTTCAGGTAATGGGTCTAGTTGTTAAGTAAAGTATTGTAATCCGGCCTATTCCACCCGCCTCGCCGAACAGCGCCAGGTGAGAGCAGCGGTTTCGGTTACTGGAACGCTCGGGTTCTGCATGACGTAGTAGTAGGAACACTGTAAAATCATATTCGTCGGCATGATTTAAATAAAGACTTTTCGTGAACGCGTACATTCGTAGATGTCTGATTTTAAATTGTATAGAAATTTGTGTCGGTCGTTTCCGTATATGTTTGTGTTAAATTCATGGTTCGGTCAACGCACGAAGTCAACGAAAATTAATGTCCGACGTATAATAAGTATTTTACAGTATATCGCCCTCTTTATCCGCTGTTGGCAGCTTCCTGCTACATGTGTGAGTATATTTGAGGCGTTATGGGAAAACTGGGCTTTATGCATGTGCGTGAAGGGTCGTCCCAGATTAAAATTAGCAGTGCGCACAGGCGACAGGCTAATCAAGGACGACACTTTTAGCCTAAAGGAGATTTTCGTTAAGGAGAGACTTCATAGAAACCAAAAAATACCATAAAGACAAACGACGGGAGAGGCATACTTCTAATGATTGCTCTGTCCCGTCTGTCCCTCCATCTTTTCGTCTTTCCATTATATTAGAATGTGCAAGTTTGCTTTCATTTTACATATGAGAGTGTCCTCTTCCGAAAATTGGAATAAAAAAGATCTCAAGTTACTTGGAAAAAAATGCAGCTCGCCTGAATTCATCAACAGACAGAAAAAAGGTCCCGGCAAAATGTCCACTCTTCTCAGTACCCCAAAAGTTCATCATTTGGAAATGCTCGAAAATATTGCAGACACACTCATATAATTAAGTAATAACCGCAATTTTTGATTGCTTTTATACCAGAAGGGAAAATTAATCTTTAGAAATAGACACTACTTTTCACAAAGGGATACACAATGATTAAGTGTAATGAAACCGTTTGATGGACAGGCGCTCTTACTCTTAAATTACCAGGAATAGCAAAACGAACACACACTTTACTGGTTAGAAAAATAAGTTCATTAACTCTAATTCAGTCGGGTGTCATGTATGTAAGTTACTCCATCTCAGGTAGGTTGGTAGCGGGCTTGATTGAACCTCGACGCTGACAGAGCGACGTGAATACACCTTCATAATCGTATCGGACATTTCAATCTCACCGTATCCAGGTGTCGCGTTGGCGCTTGACATGCCACCAGATTTTGGTTCATTAATCTATTTTGACCAACTGTATTAACTGTCGGCTAGTCAGTCATCATCTCTTAGGCCAAAGAGTGTGGATCTTTAGTTGATCGGATTGTTAATGTTTCGTTGTGTCGTTGTTCTTGTTTCCAGGTCGAATTGACATTATTGTTTAAAAAAAAAAGCAAGCAAAAGACATATTTATTATCAAGGCGTTGATACTCCCGTAAAATCACCACACTGAAACCCCGTGACAATATGTGCATGTCTCGCATGTAAATGATTGCAATGTCACCTCAAAGAGAGACACTAAACATTGCAATTGTCCGAACATTTATTCGGACTTATGTCCCGAAATTTTGTGAACTCCAATTCAACGACAGGGTGGATGTAAATCAAAGTTTCATCACGGAATGACCCTAACATGTATATGTTTGTAAGAAACGGCAGTTAAGTTTTTAGATGCAGCCAATTTCGGCAAAATTATGGCCCTTTAGAGATGTTTTTTTGTTGTTTTTTTAAGTCAAACAAAATTTTATTATAGATTTTATATTATTATTTCGATTCCGTCTGTTACTGGCCAGTTGTATTTGCTTTTAATGTCCAAGACACGTACAATAAAAATATTAAGCCTCAAGATTTGAACATAATGGGTTGTGTTTTCAAGCGTTTTTAAATGTTTGTCATTCGTGCTCTAAGGCACTTTAACATTGAATAACACAAGATGTCCGAAATACTGATCAATTCGATTAAAATATTCCAAAGCCACTGACCCAATAAAATTGTTATTTAATTACATTCATTTAAATTTGGTGATTAATAACTTTACGTCCATTTATGAACACGCATTTAAGAACGGTTTCTTACAAAATTTTAGATTTTTAACTTAACGCACTTTGTGGCAATCAAAATATTGGACTTATTGGAAATAATATAAATAAGACAGTTTTAATTGTCTGTGTCAATTTTTATGATTGACTGAAACCTTGAATTCTAAGATTACTTTGCATATGCAAATTAAATGTGTTCATTACGTTTCAATTACGATTTTTATGTTTACTGAAAATATATATTTTTTCTATTTATGTCGTGGCTGTACGAGTCAATAATAAAAACAACGTTACAAATAAACATTTTCCTTCAATTAAGATTTGTAAGATTAAACAGGAAACTTCCTGTGTGCAAACTCTGAATTCTTTTAGGATAAATACATAACATGTTAATGCCAGTGTGTACTTGAATTTATACGACTCGTCTCTGAAAGGCTTACACAATACACGTTAAAAATCTGCAGACATGTAATACAGGTCGAATCCAGGGGTCTCGCTGTCGATCGCCACTGTCGCAAATGGCTCTATTTTTTTTAAAGTGGCTCTAATTTTTTTAAAGTGGCGAATTTCAAGAAATCGGTTAAATCCGAAAATGTACTGCGAGTCTAAAGCACGCGACCGAGCATAAGCGGCCAGCGTCTGTCAGTTGTAAATATTGATGTACGGCGATGTAAGCGACCTACAGTGCAGAGCGCAAATTGAAATCACTGAAGCGTGAAAGTGTTACAGACGGTGTTTTTACTGCTATTGTTAAGTTTTACAGTGGTTATTTTCGGATTAAAGGCTCCTTTATGATATTGAGCAATGACTTATGTAATACTGGGGCAAACTGTCACGGCGATCAATAATTATAACAATTATAAGGGTCCCTTTTTCTATAATCAATGCATTTGATTTCTCCACAAAAACTCATGAAAACTTGTTTCAACAGGCATTTGTGAGCATTTCTGTTTAATAGATTAATTATTATAATGTTCTGGAAACTATATAGTTAAATTAAGATACAAACAATTTCTAAAATAAAAAGTAGCCCATTCACTCGATGAACTATATTTCGGATATGTTAAAATTCGGAAATATAAAAATGAGACATTTTTGTGTTGATAGTTTGTTAAAAATATGTTGTATTTTATTTCAGACATGTAATGATGTACGCAAATAGAACTGGTTTTATGAATGCACGCCATACGCTTCTTGAAGCGTAATGGTCATACAATGGTAATGATATTGAAGTTGTTGATAACTTTAACTATTTAGGCACGGTGTTGAATTATACTGGAAGTTTTAAATTAAACCAAGAACATTTGGTTGGTAAAGCCCTTAAAGCATTGAATACATTATTGTTTAAATGCAATGAATTTGACCTTAAACCGAAAATATTTTGCCAGTTATTTGACTCTTTTGTGTGTTCTATATTAAATTATGCCTCAGAAGTGTGGGGTTTCACGAAGTCAGATGATATAGAACGTATACATTTAAAATTTTGCAAACGCTTGCTGCAGGTGAAAATAAATACATGTAATGTTGCTGTTTATGGAGAATTAGGTAGATATCCATTGTATATAAACAGGTTTGTTAAAATTATTAAATATTGGTTTAAAATTTTGAGCAATGAAAATATCATAATGCAAAATGTGTACAAACAAGCCTTGAACGATTGTAATAAAGGTTATACGAACTGGGTCTCAAATGTCAAGAGCATGTTAAATAATTTTGGATTTGGTTATGTATTTGAAAATCCAAACGTTGTTCAAGTTAATAGTTTTATTAGCGAGTTTAAATGTAGACTTGTTGACAATTTTAAACAAGAGTGGTACGGTAAAATGAATAATAGTACTGTATTAGATATGTATAAAGTTTTTAAAAGCTGTTTGGAATATGAAACATATTTAGACTTACTTCCTAGACGTCTGCGATTATTTTTTGTAAGACTAAGAGTCTCTGCACATCCTTTGAGAATTCAAACTGGCAGATACGCCCAAAATAACATACCACGTAATGAACGTTATTGTTTATGTTGCAATGACTTGGATTTAGAAGATGAGTACCATTTTATTTGTATATGCCGCTGTTATTCTGATTTAAGGAAAAAATTTATAAGCCGTATTTATTATGAAAACCCATCTGTATATAAATTCCACAAGTTATTAGTTTCATGTGACAAATCAGTAATTTACAATGTATGTAAATACATAAAAGAAGCGCTTGTTATAAGAAATACGATTCTGAATAATACTGTTCCATAAGTTTCATTACCGCTTTGATAGTTGATTTGTATTTGTATTCCTAAATGTATTTTTATGTTATGTAATGTTTATTTGTTATACCTAGTTACGTGACAGAAAATAATATGTATACTTAAGTATGAAGACGATGTACTTATGTATAAGTCTGAATAAACTGTCTGTCTGTCTGTCTGTTTGTCTGTCTTATTTTCTGTCTGTCTGTCTG
>VMBQ01006007.1:5945-32071 GCA_007657795.1 Dreissena rostriformis | reverse complement strand
ATACGAAGTTATTAGATTTAAATTTATAACTTCCCTGACACGTGTGCCGATAATAAGGTGTAATATTAACTTCTCAATTATTGAATTGTTTAAATAAAACTTACAAACATACTAGTTTGATTCATTATCATTTTACAAGTAACATATCTATTTATTAATATTTGAAGGCGAATTTCGTTGAAACTAAAACAAGGACTTACATTTCCAAAATACAATTTAAATGCTCCCATATTAAACAGAAATAAGAAAAAGCGAAGAACGATAAACATAGAAAGCCAAAAACATCAGGAACTATTATCGGTATAAATGGTGGATCATATCAAACAAAACCAAAAACCGATTATGCTACAATAAATTGATAGTGTCAGAAGATCGACTATCGTGCGTGCTTAATCAAACACTATAAGAAAACATTAATACCCATGATGCATCGTGATTTGAACATTATCAGCCGAATCAAAATAATGGCCAGGGATTGACAGTAGAAAAATTGCTTCTAGCGTCATTAATAAGAATGGCACGCACCTATTAAGACCGAATTTCCATTTGTTACAAGTCGGAGTATTTCATTTGTAACAACTATTCAATTGCAAGCAGATGTGGTCCTCGGGAATCTTGTCCAACCATGTAATCCAGTCAATAAATTAACGCGTTTAAATTGATGGTACATGTAATTCGGTTTCAATAGAGAACTATTTTGCAACGAAGTCTGTGACAGACAAGGGCGTAAGGTTTACAGAAATATATGCGCGGAGTACTTTTGCCCAATAATAATAAATAACTCACTAGCATGTTCAGATATTCTATTATTAATTGATTATTGTAAAAAAGATACTTGCATTTAAACCGCTTTCAAAAAGCGATTTATAAGACACATTTGACAAAATTAAACTGAAAATTTTGTATAATATATATATTTCGATTTTGCAAAAACGCATTGGTGTTTCATCAACAAACACTTCTAAACATTCTGTCATCACAAAATATCTCATGATAATTGATTAATTTGTTTTATTGCCAAAAGCTACGCGCAATTATTGTGAAACGCTATTAAAACATGTTGAATGCACTTAGTTACAATCTTTAATCGAACCGATGGAAAAAAAAAAATTATGCAAAAGACATGAAAAAAGTTCAAATAATGTGTCATTATTAAGCATTACATAATAACAAAGAATCTGTAAATGGTGAATTTTCGCGAGACCATAAATAAACGTTCATTAAGATACTAAACGAGTTTATTATTTACTGTCAATACATATTCAACGGTAAATAGCATACTTAATCATAAAGTATCAATAAATATTGAATTGTGCTTTATGTGGGTGGGTAGGTGAGTATATTTACTAAATAGTTAACTAAACGATTCCCAAACTCAAATGATATTAAACAAATTTTCTAATATCCTTTTGTATTTTTAATTGAAGTTGTTACCGCAAAAAACAACAACATTTTAAACATTAAAGAAAAATGAAATAAAAAAATACAATTAGGAAAAACTCAACGGAACATATTTTATTCATTGTGTAAATTGAGTTCTTAAAAAATGTTAATTGTATACGTGTATTATATTTTTAGAGAAACCAACACCATTGACCGTTACTCTTATTATAGAAGATTAACAAGTGGTTTGTGTGTCCATTATTACTCCAGTTATTAAGAGTCTCAGTACCCGCTCTGTTATCAGTCCACTGATTTTAGCGAGAACTGTATCACGTAACGCATATGTCGAAACGCCCATGAAGTAATGGGCACTAATGACGTCGTTAATGTCCATCAGCGAGTAACTAGGGTGTTGTTGACGTAACATTAGATTTACTGTTGTGCAAATGTTCCCAATGATCGGAACGAATGAGAGGTCAATTGGGCTGTTGTGATGATAAACTGTTTAAGGCCCAAGATTAGCAGTAGGTTAACATAGTTCGCACGCTTGCAGTCGCTTGTTAAAAGAAGAACGAAATAAATCAAATTTTTAAAGTGGCTTCATGTTGTTATCCATTAGAAATTTTGAAATACTTTGGCCTTTGATGTTTATAATTGCGTTTGTTATGAAATTTGACTGTTTACAGGAAATACAGACAAAACAACATTTACCAAAATATGAAATACGACCCTTATTATATTGAATTGGAATATTTGCTATGCGCAATAGTGTATATACATGTATGTATCTGAAAAAATAGCTATGACCTTTTTGCCGCGAACAAAGAATGTTCAAACGGAATTAAACATTTAATCAGAACGTCGTCTCACCACAAAGACGAGTCCTAGTATGTTGTATAATGTACTTAACCGATGAAGCTTGATACCTGTTGCTACTTGTCCGTGTTCAACCGTAGGACGGAATACAACATGTTTAGGCCTTTAACCCATTAATGCATAGCGTCTGAAAAAAAGGCCTTGACAAACAGCGTAGACCCAGATGAGACGCCGCATGATGCGGCATCTCATCTGGGTCTGCGCTGTTTGCTTAAAGTAATTTCTGTAAGAACTATTCTACATATAGAAATACATATACTAGACATCCCTAATTTTGGAAATAAATTGATCCAATTTAGAAGGATGGGAGAGTCCACTAGGCATAAATGGGTTAATTTATGGTTGGTCATACCAAAGCCAGGCTACGTTGTTTACAGTAATTACAGTTTCATATTCCCATTGCAATTACTGTCAGTGCCGATACTATTCATTATTTATAAAGGTGATTTTGCCCACAAACGATGTTGCTATCTTTATTATTGTCAATGGGGGATACATCTCTTTTATGATGACTATCAAAACTCATTCCCCCTTTTAAAATGCATGACCATCGTTTCTGCTTGAATGCATTCGGATGCTGATAAAGTAATTTTATTAATCTGCCTTTTAGAATATATGAAACATTCATATAACGGTATGTGCGACTCGCATCGAAACATCAAAAATGTATATTTTCTCCGGAACTTAAATTTAAACCTTAACCAATCATTATCGAGTTTGGTAATTAAAACATGGATGCCACCGTAAACGAGTCTTAATGACACACCTACATGTCGCAAACTATTGTCTGGTCTACTTACTTTTCGAATGAATAAATGAGATGTGCTCTGTAAAAACCGGGCTTAATGCATGTGCGTTAACCCTTTGAGCGCTGGAACCGGATTTTGAAGGCCTTTGCAAACAGTTTTGATCCAGATGAGACGCCACAGAACGTGGCGTCTCATCAGGATCCAAACTGTTTGCTATCCTGATAGTGGTCTTAGAAAAAAAATCGAAGAAAATGCTAATTTTAGAAATTCAGCAGACAACATTTTAGCAGACAAATTTCCCAGCATGCAAAGGGTTAAGTATTGTCCCAGATTACTCTGTGCAGTAAATGCACAGATTAATCATGGGCGACACTTTCCGACTATAATGGATTTCCGTTTAGAAAAGGTTTCCTTTAATTGAACAATTTATAAAATAACACATGGCAGTCTTTAAGAAGTTGGTAGCTTTTCAAACATTTTGGTCAACGTCTTTTCACTAAATTAATTTTAAATTGCGTCGATTGTGTACGATTGTACAATACAATCTTCCGTCGATTGTACAACGACAGCCACAATATATGACAAATATTTAAGTTTCAATAAACGACGAGATGCCGTTTTGACAAACTATTTCATACCGACATTAAAATCGCGTTCACGGGTACAATGATGCGACAAGATGCCGAAAACATTAATACAAAACTACCTTTCTCAAAAGCTCATCGCAACTTCAATGTTTCGAAAAAACCGCCCTATAAATAATACAAAACATAATGAATACGATGAGATCGTATTACTTATTTATGATTTTATAAGTTTGCATAAATAAATATAAAACATTTAGAGCGCTTTTTATAAATTAAATGGTTACTGCGTGTGGAAAATGATATCGTAAAACATAAATTCGCGAGGCTTCCCGTTTCAAATTTGTTTTCTCCACCGAGTGTCTTTATTATGCACGTCTCACCGGTACGTTAAACGCTAAACGGTGTGAAAAAGTGTATTATGTTGGCTGAACATCCAAACTATTTTGTTAAAACATGGGAATGCTAATAGATATACGCTCATAAATTAAACTAGCTAAAAAAAATGTTTCGACAAAGGATCGAGCTGATTTGCATTGATTGACGCCACGATATCCGTGTTTAATACCTCGTGTGAGCTCGTTATCTATCCTCCAAATATGAGCCGCTGTCTGGAAAAAACGGTCTAAACGCCTGTTCGGAAAGTGTCGTCCGGATTAGCCTGTGCAGTTCGCACAGTCTTATCAGGGCTTACACTTTCCGCTTGTATGGATTGTTTCGTTTAAAGAAAGTCTCTTCTTAACGACAATACAGTCTAGACGGGTCATATCGTCCCTGTTTAGTCTGTGCCGACTGCATTATTTTGTTATATTATTATAGTTTATTATTTGACAAATATTTTTTTAACTAAAATGAGAACTTTGTTTCTCTTGGCTTCACTGCTTGTTGGGACTTTTATTCCTGGGTTACTGTGTCTGTAGATAGACCTGTGAGAATCATGACTGTTTAACTAAGAAATATAAGTATATAAATGTCACGCGCATCCGCTTAGTGCATTATTGTGACCACCTCATCCCCGATTCATTTTTTTTTAACAAAACGCATAGAACATCAGATTCGAAACAAATACATAAATAATGATGTCGCATTTTATGAACTGAATATTAAATTTTATATGCAAAACTAAATAGCGAAATTTTATCGTAATTGCCATCGATTCACCACACAATTCCGTTTAACGATCTCGATAGTTTGTGATGCAAAATTAATTTTCCCGGGATGTTTTGTCACAGTCAATTACTCCACTGATTGTTAAAGGTCTTTACGGAAACTCGAACAGATTTGACATCCACTGTTTCTGTTATCTTTTCAATTTATCATTAAGATGTCAAATTACAATGTGCGAGGGTACGTCCTAAAGATGCAACCGTTTCAAATGAAATATGATTTATAAACGGATGTTTATTAGTCGTACACCCGTGTCGCAACAACACCATCGTCGAATACCATACCTTCAATATTTACTCTTGACACTTAAAGGGTTTTACGGACTTCACATGACTGGGGTGACACTTTAAACACATGCATTTAGGCCCGTTTTCCTAGAACGAGGCTCATTTATATACTTCGATAATTTATTGGCTCATGAAAATTGATGGATTTTGCTTTATCACAAACAATTTATAAATATGTAAACGAAAAAAAAAAAACATGCTTAATTACATTTCATTTCATATTGCGAAATGTCAACTGCTTACGGCTATAATCCAATTACAAGTCGCTTATCGTAGATTCATGAGCTTTGCATGCATCGGAAGGCTTATCTACTGTCATGTCGAGCGTGGCGAATCAGGGTTTAATCTCTGCAGAAGAGGTTGAAACAAATAGATCATTAGTGCGATTTGATACGTTTTCCTGAACACAAAAAGTAATCAACGAAGCTTGATAAGTTTTCTTTGAGGGCGCACCGGGTCGTCAGATGCAATGTCGGGTTATAAGCTTGAAGACCGTGGTTATCTCGAGAAATGTGCCCGTTCTGATTGCTCCAAGCACCTAGCGTTCCTCATCAATAGCTGAGTGGCTCCACCTAGCGTTTGACTAGTTGTTGATTTCCATTTTGACTCTTCAACGTCAGTCGTGTACGCAGATTAAGCGTCGACAAATTGAGATACAGGCGTTGCTTAGTCTTGATTCTTGGATTAAATTAGCCTCGTTATGGGAAAACTGTGCTTAGTGCCTGGGCTTTAAGTGTCGTCCCAGATTAGCTTGTGCAGACGGCATATGTAAATCAGGGACTACACTTTCCGCTGTTATTGTATTTTCCATTTAAAAGAAGTCTCTTCTTAGCGAAAGTCTAGTTTAGGCGGAAAGTTATGTCCCTGATTAGCCTGTGCTGACTGCACATGCTTATCTGGGACGACACTTTACGCACATGCAAAAGTTCAATTTTCACAGAACGCCTCCTAAATCCTTAAGGCGAAGTATAGGTTAATTGATATAGGGACATAGTGATGGTGGTATTACTACTAGATTTCTCGAAGATTTACTAACGAGAATCGAGATCAGGCAATATTCATATAATTCATATTACTAAGACCAATATGAAAATGTCACATGTTTCCACTTACATCGCCAACAAATTAAGGAAGGTTGGTCGACTAAACTTCTTTTTCTCGTTAACTTGTTTGCGATTNCCCCAATAATAAGAGAATGCGATGACTGGCAGCAATCTGCCAAATCTCCATTTTACATACATACGTCGTTATTATGTGTTTATTTCAAGTTAATCTAGCTTATGTCAATTAAAATTATCGCAAACTTATCACATATAATCAAAAATTCAACCTGGAATACCATAACAAGTTTAAGGTCGTCGTGTTAGTGAAATCAATCCACTTTACAGTATTATGTATCAATAGAGGTTGTTCACGCATACAGCAGAATACTGAACATTCTACATGTCATTTTTATTTTTATTAAATGTAGATTCTTAGTTCACGTAAACTCTCCATTAGCACTTTACTTTAATAAAACAGTTGTAATATCTATACATTTTATTTATTTATTTTGTTCAATGATTTTATTCGTGTCGTATTATATGCATATACATTTGTATAATCAATTAACAAAGACATATGCATGCATATACTTATGTTACCATATGACTTTACACAAAGAGTGCATTTTTATAACACAATTTAATTTTGCATCCAATATGCAAATTATAAAGACATATGTAATCCAGAAAACACAAAAAAAATCATTTTTACAACACAATCAATTATAATTTTGAATCCAATATAGAAACTACAAAGACATACTTAATCAAGTAAACACAATTTTCAAGTTTCATATATAGTGATGATAGGTAAACAGCAGTTTTTTTAAAATGTAACTATCAATTTCCTATATAAAAGAAAAAGACAGGGATGATGATGCGGGATGATGATGATGGTGGTGGTGACGGTTGTGATATTAATTCTGCTGGTGTTGCTGCAGTTGATGATGATGTGGAGAAGGGTGAAAAGGAGGATAATGGTTCGGATGAGATTGATTGAAATTTTGTTTTGATTATGTTGATAATGGTTATAAAGACAAGAATTCAAATGAAGTTGATGAAAGGTGCAAAAAGCCACATAACAGGTTTATTGAGGTATTAATTATGTACATACTGGTAAACAGTCTCGAAACGTACAGGGGCCGTTTCATCTTACAAAAGCGACTTCCTATAGATGACAAATGCCATAAAAAGAGGAAAGTGTTGTCTCTGAATAGCCTGTGTTGACTGCACAGGCTAATCTGGGAAGACACTGAATGCACATGCATTTATTTCCATTTTCTCAGAATGAGGCTCTTTTATACTTTATCAGGTTAACCCTTTGCATGCTGGGAAATTTGTCGTCTGCTAAAATGTTGTCTGCTAAATTTCTAAAATTAGCATTTTATTTGAATTTTTTTTTCAAAGAATACTATCAGAATAGCAAACAGTTTGGATCCTGATGAGACGCCACGTTCTGTGGCGTCTCATCTGGATCCAAACTGTTTGCAAAGGCCTTCAAAATCCGGTTCCAGCGCTCAAAGGGTTAAACAAACTTCACTTTTCAATTACAATAAGGCAGTCCAAGAGACAGCTATATTCCCCTCTGCCACTCATCTGATCTTCAGGAGGTGATCTGGACCTTTAATTTAAGTAATTTGACTAATGCATTCTGCATATTGTCTTAATGACATTAGCTTATCATGAACATCCTTCAATGGTTATAGGAGATAACAAATTGACACAAACTTTGAATTCTGTAAATTGTCTCAATGACCTTAACCTTTTAGCCAAATTTCATGAAAATTCTTCAAACGGTATAGGATACCTGGATCAAACACGAAAATAGAAAGGTTCTTGACCTTGAAGTATGACTCCCACCTTAATCTGGCTTGACTGACCGATCCATTATGGACTTCGTTTCATGACCTTAACATTTGATTGAGTTTCTTGAAAATCCAATCAAAGTATAAGAGAAACATTGCGGACAAGTGTTACGGACCCAAAAGTGTAACGGACAGAATTAGACAATGACTATAATCCCCTGTCCCACTTTGCAGTCTGTGATTATAAATAAATTTCAAAATAACTGTTTCCAGTATGCAGTGACCGTCCGCTGGGTCATCTTTGGCATTATTATTTCACATTGAATTGAATACCCTACCCTCCTCTAAGGCTTTATTGATTCGTTGTGACTCTATCATACCATGCTCTAAATATCCATTATATGCATCTACATTAATATCTGCCTGAGTTAACACTGCTTGATATATTTTTTATATCACGTCATCAGGAAGTTGTTATATAAGCCAATGTTTGGAGGTAGGTATATATTATTCGGAATCAACTGTAAGGTCATCATTTTTGGTACAAAACAATGGATTCATCGAAACAAACAATTATATGTACCAAGCTGTAATATATTTTAGACACAAAAATTAAGCGTATTAAGGGCAAGTACTCATGACGCCATTATTAAAGAGTCAAACGTCAAAAATCAACGTCAAAATATTCCGCTAAAATACAGCGTCGTAGCGATAATATTTCATTATTTCTTTTTTAAATGGAGACGTTAAGGTATAATTAACAGAAAAACAGGTTACTGCCTGATTGTTTTGTAAGATATCAGGCTCTGCTAGCCTGACCATTATTTTATTCCTAGCCTCGCCTGATATATTACAAAACGATCAGCAATTATGATAAGCAAATCAAGGGCCAAATGATGGAAAAACAATCATACAAACTGTAAACAAATAACAATGCATTTTAAAGATGTTTAAATGTGAAAACTATCCATTAATGACAAAATATCGGCTATATAAAACTGCCGATATTTTCGATTGATACGTTGTCCATAGACTTAAGTATCGGAGCCACTAACAGAGCACTTAAAGAACAATCAACTCAATATTACACATCTAATAAATCACATTCTAAAAATATCATGATTGATAACATTATTTGTAGAAAAAAAAATAAGTATCAACATTTCAAAATCATTCTTGCATTGTAACATCAAACTATAACACAAACAGCTATGACTGTATCACTTATTACTACACATATACTATATTTCAAAAGACATTATTGCTTTTAGCATTGTACTAAAGGACTAACAGCTATTGTTATTTGTTTCACGTATTATTACACATATCAGATGCAACAAAAATTAGCTATTTCACTTTGTACACCAGGATCTTGTTGTCCAGTCCCAAAATAATGGAGTCAGTGTTGCTGTCGTAGCAGACTGACCATGGGCCCCCCTGAAGCCCATCCCTCTCTGTAGCCAGAGTGGCCAGCTTCCTACTGCCCTTACTGTCAACCTGTAGGATAATATTGGACTCATGACAACATACCAGCACCTGGCCTGCAGGTGTCACATGTACATTAATTGGCCATTTTAATTCAGGGTCCGTGAAGGTGGAAAGGACTGATCCATCCCTGGCCAGGATGAGGAGCTTGTTCAGGGAGGAGTTAGTGATGTACAACTTTTCACCAGTCGGGCTCACTGCACAACTCTGTACTGGAAAACAAAATGTCATTATTACCATCTTTTGGCATAATTATCAGTGAAAATAAAAAAAAGCATACTGTATACATGTATGTGTACAAAATGTTCACTAAAGTTGTCTTTGCAATTTTTACTAAAGGAAACAAATGTTCAAAAACAACCAATAACATTACGTATCTATCTAGTTGTTTTTTCACCAGTAACACAAGCAGTCTTTTTAAATTATAATCAAATATATAAATAAAGGGTTGTTGTTTTTTATTTCTTGCTTGTTTGTTGTTTGCAACAGTAAAAGACATACTATTGCATATACTATTTTGAAACAATTTTAATTATACAGCATATTACACTTGTATGTTTATTTAATAACAACAACATATATAGAACAGGTCAGAAATTTGTGCTTTTCACATCAATGCTTTTTCTTTTCAATGACATGTCATAAAGTCAATTAACATTACAGTCATCATATATTACTGTCAATATACATTATTAATAACAATTTTATTAGTTCTACTGAAAACTTTTGAGTTCCTTGCTCTGAAAATAATAATAACGTCTACAAATGCTTTACAACTGGTTATAATAATTTTCTTGTTTATAAAGATAAATCTAACAGAATTCTTACCTGTAAAATTAGCTGATTTATCCTTGTGCAGTTTGCTGACAAGTTTACCCCTCAGTGAGTGCTTGAACAGGGCAGTACCAGAGGTTATAAACAGGTCTCCCATGTGGTTGGAAATACCTCTACATTCATGCTGTAACCGAAGCTTTCTATCTGTCACCAGCTGGCTGATGTAGACTCTGATAAACTGGACATCTGAACCAACAGTAACACCAACTTCACTGTGTGTGATCTGACAAATGTCCCATGGCTCACGAGAAACACTACAATGACACACAACCTGGTACTGCTGGTTCAGCAGCTTGACATTATTATTATATGAGTCTGCAACCAGCACCTGTCCACTAGGGAGAACACATATGTCTCTGATAAAGCATTGTGACTCTTCATTTGACTCACCTCGCATGCGTACATCATACTCAGACTTCCCGCGAATCCTTATTACTTGGTCTGGATTTCCCTGCACTGTCAATGTCTGGGTACTCGGTTCAATCCTCCCTAGACCTGACAACTTGGACAGGTACTGCACAATTTCACAATTAGGATGAAAAATTATTGGAGTTTGTACTTGAACTAAGTTCATCTGTTGATGCTTTTCAAACTGCTGTAGTTTTTCCTGAAATTTAATGCTGGCAATGAGAGATAGTTCTTGCTTGCTGTTATCGCTAATGTCCTGAATAGCGTCTCTTAGTTGTTTTGATTCATCTTGAAGAGTGACACATTTGTCGACATTACTTTTTACAGTTGCTTGCAGTTTGGTCAGTGTATCTTTTATTTCCTGCAGTGTCTTCTTATCAAGCATGTCTATTGCTGCCATTATTTCTGTACGAGTTTCCTGTATCTTGTGTAACTGCTCATCAAATGAACTTTGCACAGATCGAATGCTAGTCACCTGGTGATCTTGAAGCTCCTTCAGTTCTGCCATTGTAGTTTGGATAGTAACTGATACTTGTTTGAGGTCTGTGGAGGTATTTTTTACCAAGTCTGATAAAAGCATCACTGTTTTGCATTGTCTGTAAGAACACATTTTGTTTTTATAAAAACAAATAATTCATAAATAATGCAAAGTTAAACGTACTTTTTTTACAGCTTGATCAATCAATTTTTTATCATACAATTTTGTGTTGTTTGCATGGTTTTCCACTTAAGTTTATGCAAAACAACATTTGCAGATCATTTAATATATTTACGAAATCAAAATAAGTCTAAAAATGTCAAGAATAGTCATTTGACTCCTGGTTTTCAAAGTCTATTGAAATCAACGATCAAACTAAAATAATTACCGACATCATAGGACGTTGATAACTGTAATCTCTTTATATATTATTCCACAAAAAATGACGGTCTATTAAAATAACAATTATATTTATTCATATTATTTACTTAATATTTGGATAAGTATTCAAGTTCATTTCAAAGTAATTTAAAACCATACACTCTTTGTCTTAAATGCTTGTATGACAAATGTGATCAAAATACCTGTGATTGAGGAAAGAACATTTATTGCAGCACAGCTGGCTATGGTCTCTGCAGAACATTGGAAGGTTTTCTTATTTATGAACATCACATTTAAGAAAAAATCTTCCACCTTCTTGGCAACTGGCCATTTTTTTAATGTCTCCCCTTCCATGAGGGGAATGTTTTGTAAACAACTTGCAATGCATGAACATACATTTTCGGCAGTAAAACTTCACGCAAGATTCGCAATAGTAATCAGCTGATTCCTCCAGTTTTTTGTCTTCGCAAGCCGATCACAAGAAGTCTTGGACCCAGTCATTTCCTTTTTTAATGGTGGAATGCAAAAAAGTCGCCATTTTGATGACTGCTGAAGCTTTTAATCTCAATATCCTTGATTTTACTCAAATAATAATGATATAAAAATATCTTGACTAATAGACACAACCCACTAATCTAGCTGTAATCCAAAGTCTAACAACACGTACTGTCCATATTAACAGAGTCAAATAGAAATATAAATGAACTTGAAGATTGTTTGCGATGTTATATCTCCAGTAAACAAAAGTATGTAACCAGTCATGTGACATGTAGCGTAAGATTGAACCATACTGGCCCATAGCGGTTTAGCAACTGATTTATGTATGCATACATAGAGAAGGTATCTAAACTCAATCAATGAGTTCAATCAAAAAAGCAATAAAGCAATTAAGGTAACTTAATAACATGGGTATAAACAAAAGAATCATTAATCTGTGAACTACTTAAATTTCTTAAAATGCCAATATTGGGGTTAAAGCTAATGTTTGAATGTTCATTGTAAAATCAACAAGAATTTTTTTTAACACTATTATTAAAACAAGAACATTAGTTACATACAAATTACAAACAAGAGGGCAATGGGTCCTAAGGCGCTCACCTGAGACGCAAAGGAACTATTCTGAGGTGGACTTTATTTTGAGAAGTTGGACTTCAGGATTTCAAATTACCAAGAAATTCTAAATATGATGTCGAAAAGCGATTCATCATCGTCGGACAAAAACAAATGTTTATTTTTCTTGGCAAAATCTTGTTTCACGCTTAACTGCCAAAGTAATATAAAGCAATATTTATGCTGCACGTTTCGGGAGAAAAGATAACTTATCTGCGAGAGAACAAATATATTTAGGGAAAACAACTCCCGAGCGCGCAATACTTTATATTCATAATGTTCTTAAAAAAATTATGTTTACTAAAAGATGTTGCAAAAATAAACATTTACCTTAAGCTTGTAAGAAATATGCATTCACATATGAACGTATAGCAAGCGCTGGTGAGAGCGTGCGATTTTTTAGTTCAGATTGTTAGATACGAACGAACAATATGGCGATGTTTTGGAATTGATTAAATTCCGTACATTAGGATGTCAGAATTGTTGTTTTATCAACAGTTATTGCCATCAATTTCGTAATGTCGCATATGCACGTCGCCGCAAAATAATAAAACAAAATAAACAGAAAAATATTAATAGTATACTAAACGTGAGCAAAGACGTTTATGCGGCGCTTTTCAACGCCGATCTTGTGACAATGACATTTTTGTCTATCAATAAGCCGCGCTTTGGGAAAAACTGGCTTGATGCATGTGCGCAAAGTATCGCCCAAGATTAGCCAGGCTACTTTCCACATAGACTTGATTTCGAAAAGAAACGTCCTTTAAACGAAAAGTTCCTTACAAGCGGAAAGTGTCGTCCCTTATTATCATGTGCGGACTACACAGGCTAATCTGGGACGACATTTTACGCACATGCAATAAACCCCATTTTCCAAAAGTGCGTCTCAAATGAATCAAGGCATAATGGCTGCTGCTTTGCCCGTACTGATAAATTGCAATTCATTATTTTGCACTTTTTTATTTACATACATAAAACAGATAATTACATGAATACGAACAAAAACATGACCTCGATAACAATTAACGAATTATTATTGTGTTTTGTATATCTTACCGCATCGTCGCATGTCGATACGCAACAATAAGCCTGTCTATACGACCATTAAATTAATCGAATCGAACTATTCCTCGAAATAATACTTTTAAATCGAAATGAGCCTCGCTCTTGGTAAGTGAGGCTTAATGAATGCATGTACGTAAAGTGTCGCCCCCGTTTTGCCTGTGTAGTCCGCACAGGTTAATCAGGGACGACACTTTCGCTTAAATGGGAGTTTTCGTTGAAACGAAGTCTCTTCTAAACGAATACCCAGTCTAAGCAGAAAGTGTCGTCCCTAACTTGCCTGTGCTGACTGCATCAAAAAATATGAGACGAGACTTTAGGAAACATGCATTAAGCCCGCTTTTCCAAACGCGCATCTCATATTCTGAGTTGGCCTCGCGGACAAAGACATATACAGACCGGCGTTCGGCACGTGCTGGCGGGAAGCGATGTCGGTTATCCGTGTTTGCATTTGTCGCGCTCGCTCGTCCAAATCCCGAACCACTAATGAGCCCAAAACGGCTATAAAACGCGCTGATAACAATCTCCGTCACGCATCGGTAACGTTCGGTAATTTCTGTGACGAAATTGGTGTAATTGAATTCCTGTGTGGGCCGTATAGGCTGCTATTGATCAGCTGACCGGGGAGAATTGAATAGAAAAGATAAGAAGGAGTCGGAGAAATCCAAGAAGACTCAAGTGTTTGGTTTACTGTGCAGTTGTGTTTTTCTATTAGTACAATTGTTTTCAATCTGTTCTATTAGTACAATTGCTAACAACCATAGTTGTTTTTTGTCGTCGTCTTTGTCGTCGTCGCTTTCGTCGTCATCGTCGTTGTCGACGCCGCCGCCGCCGCCCCCGCCATCGTTACAGCCACCGCCACCACTACCACCACCTACACCAACACCACCACCACCACCACTACCATCACCATCAACATCATCATCATCATCGTCATCACCATCATCATCATCACTATCAGCATCATCAGCATCATCATCATCATCATCATCATCTGTATCGCCACCATCATCATCATCATCATAATAATTATCGCCACCACCATCATCATCAGCAGCATCATCATCATCTTCATTATTATCATCAACAACCACAATAACTTGCAGCATCATCAGCATCATCACCATTTCATCGTCAGCATATTTATTATAAGAAGCATCATCATAAACAACAACAGCGTCATCATCGTCAGTAGCATGTAGTAATATTAAGTTTTCTTTTTATTGTCATTGTCATCCTAAGACATAACACACATTACAAAAGTATGCAAGTAACTATTAATGAACAAAACAGAACAATTCATGTATGTGAGTGTCTTTGTATCAAAAGTGATTCAATAAAAACCAGTCAGTATCTGAATATCGTAAAATCATGGTAACACTGAAAACGCAAATTCACACGAGTCGTTTCAGCAAATTGTCACACAATTTGATATCTAAATTAAGGAATTTATTCAGCCGTACACAAATCATTATTTTCCACGCCTATATGACCGGAAACATAACACATACAAGCGTTAAATGTCAAACGTTCAGACATCTAGTGTACAGCGAGATCAAGATATGAGGAAATTATCGTTGATATCCAAATCGATTTGAAAACATGCCATTGTTAACGGCTGAAAACGTTACTGAAAACCATAATTCGGATATGGCCATTAAATCGGACACCGTGGTGAATTTGGTCGCATCGGTTCGTGGTGAAGATTAATTAAAGAGTTAAAATATCACTGCCTGCAATTCTATAAACCTATCCCAAATATATCAATTACAAAGTTAATAGTATTATCAAAACTGTTAAACCGCGGCGGTCTGAGCGCGATTTGTTGAAGGAAATATTTAAATGAGATTGTCGCCTGTTCGGTAAAAGGCCGTTTTCAGGTGTATAGATACCGGCACATTTTATGCCCATTTATAACAATACCTATAATTTGCGGATGGTTTTATTTTGTTAGTTTTATAAAACACTTCCGGGTCGTAAACTATATTTGCTTTGGAAATAAAAGGAAACATGTGAGGAAGTGACCAGGGAAAGGTCGACATGATTGGCAACTTACGACATGATAAACACTTGTTTGAACTAAAATCATAGACGCATATTTGCTTTAAATTCGTTGGTGTTCTTTTTAATTATATGTTTGAAGAAATCGGTGTATTGGAAGAATACCGAAAGCGACCTGTGTCGGGGAAAATAAGTTGTAATTAAATACACGACCATGCCACAGTGAACGTTTGCTACTACTTTAAAGTTTAATTTATATAAAGAATAATAACACATTTATTTTATGAATCAATAGTTTTTTTCACATTAAAANGTAGTGCGTTCAGTTACAGCGAACGTTCGCGAACCGAAGCGAACTTTCGCGAACGTTCGCTATTGAACGCTCGGTTCGCCGCGAACGTTCGCGAACCGAAGCGACCCGTCTCGGGAGGTAGTTCGCTATAGTTCGCTAGCGAACCAAGATGGCGGACAAGTAAGTTGTTGTTGTTGTTCGGCGTAATTTCAGTGTTACTTCGATATTTTTTCATATTTTTTTGGTAGTTTATAAAATGAATTGAATTATAAACATAGTGTATTGTGTTGGTTAAGTACTTTCTGTGTTATTAGCGATTTCCTCCATCAAAATCGTAATCAATTCCCTGGGAGCCGCCATCTTGAAAAGTTCGCGCCGAACTTATCGTTCAATAAGACCGAATCGGAAACGAACGATCATTGGCGAACGTTCGCTGTAACTGAACGTCATTAAAAGCCATGCGCTTTTTTCGCGGATGCTGCGTTTGTCTTCTGCGCTTGGCACGTGGACCTAAAATAAGAAACACAATATCGGTTGAATGATTGTCCGTATATTTCAAAAATCAAGTATGATGGTTCATTAAAACAAATTACCGTTATTATTATTATTGTTTGTATTATTATAGATAAATAAATAAATACATGAGTAAATAAATAAACGACTGACGTTCAAACTACATTTTAAATACAAATATTTAAAGCACCACCATATTTCGAAAACACGAGTTCACAGAGAATAAATGTGATGTATATAAAGCTGTCGAATTGATGTAAACAATTACAACACAAATAATCCAATATAAGGTAAGCTTAACTTTGTCAAGACGACCTAATAACCCTCGATACTGTAACGCTAGAACGTAACGTAAAATTGACGTCAATGACGTAATGCGACGTTCCCCTGTCCACGTAAGAGAAAAACGAAATAATGACTTAAGTGGTGGTTTTCGACGTAACATGTTATTCTTATACTTCGTGGTAAATAACGATTTTTTCGGTGTGAAAGAGTGGGATGATTTTTATTATGAAACAGGTGGAATAGTTCAGTCAAAAAGTTATTAAGCTACATACCATGTGGACGAAGTCTTGAAATTATGTTTGATTTAAATAATTTTCTTGTATAATAACATTAAGACGATTTCCCACAATTTTTTAAAAAGGAAAATGAATTCGTCAAGTTGTGATTTAAAATAACAAAATCATTATTCTGATACTGTGTTTGTAAGTGAACTTTGTAAAAATTAGACCGGTAAATCTTAATGTTTTTGACGATACATTAACACGCGGTTTGCTTCGAACGGTCGGACAACCTGCATAGCATTCTTGGCCTGATTTAAACGTTTAAAAGTACACAATTGGTCCCGCTAGATTACCTGCCGACGGCCGATCCGAGTATCTTGTGCAGAACACCCAGGCCGGAAATGTGTCTGTCATCGTCGACGGTAGTCTCCTCTTCCGCTGTATTCGGAGATCCAGTGCCGACTCGGATTTCGACAAATTGTAGCCGTCGCTGTCAAATTTACGGCGGAGGATTTCTGACCAGGTCACGACGCGATCGGTATAACACGGTCGTGCGACGTGCGAACGTTCGGACTCCTTGTTTAGGGTCCGTTTTGTTAAGTCTAACGGTGCCGCCTGATCATTGCGTGTTTCATACGGGCTTCTGCTTCTGCAGCTGTCGCTTTCTTGGATTTCATCGCTGCTCGAGTATATTTCGCAATTGTCAATTGTTCGAATCGTAGTCCCAGTTTGATGCGAATTTTTCAAACCGCGGACCCAGAATTTCGATTATTGACAAGTTATTGTATTTAGCGAAATTTGATTTGTTTAACCATGGAAGTACCTTTAATTCGCTTCCACAATGGAGATGCCCAAAGTTGTTCACCATTTCATTAATTTTAAAAATCGAATTTTTATCTATTTCATTGGACTCCATTATAACGTTAACAAGTCAATTAATTTTTTCCACTCAACAGTATTGCAAAACCCATATCAAAACATTTATTTAAGAAACGCAATATAATCATTTTTTATTTACAGTCTCTTGTTAATAGTTATTTAAAAAACACAACAGACGAAAAAGTTATACTGTCAACACTGCGCGTGACTTAATTGTGAAATATACGTCGTTGCTATAAATAGACTTAAAAGTACGCTTATTAATAACGTTTGTTTTTACGCATACAACTTTCCGAAGCGACAGAGTTCACATGCCTAAATATGATGCAGTCATTAGTTGATGAAATGAAAGGTGAAGACTGCCATTTTATAATTGCCAGGTTCCTGAAAGACAATCTCCAAATTGACCCATGCCCTGCAATCCCTAGAGCACACAGGCTAGGTAGATTCCGCCCAAATTCCACAAGAGCTATCATCGTTTATTTCCTTGACTTTAGAGACACAGAGCTTGTATTGGAAAATGCAAATAAATTAAGAAATACAAATTTTCACATAAATAGAGACTTCCCAAAAGAGATTGTAAATGCTCGCAAAACTCTGTGGCCAGAGCTCAAAAGACTCCGTGGTATGCATCCGAAGAGCAAAATAAGCATTGTCTTCCCAGCAAAGATAGTGGCAGATGGTCGTGTCGTGGCAGACATGTTCCCTGATTGGAGCCAAGTCCTAAATGGCGACAGAATCACGACCAATGCCCACCATTCTCCAAACGGCAACTATAGTCACCAATCACTTAGTTTGAAACCCCACCAAAACGAAGTGAACCACAAGTCCGCTTATGGCGATGAGAGGTCCATTCCACTTGTCACGCAGCACAACTATTCTCCAAACAGCAACTTTAGTCCAAAATCACTTGGTTCAAATTCCCACCAATTTGAAGGGAACCATAAGTCCGCTTCCGGCGATGAGGTGCCCACTCCACAAGTCACGCAGCACAGTCAAGTCCACAATACACAGTCCATAGAGCACTATGAAGGAGCCCCAACTCCAACAGTCCAGGAAATCCACACCAACAAAATAACCTCCTCGTCAAATGGTCATACACACATTTCCAGGCGTCCTCAATCTGAATCTCCTGCTCCAGCAAGAAGACGCACACACGCCCCGATAAACCATAGATCGTCTGCCTCGGGGGAATCCGCTTTCCAGCGCCCATGGACATCAAAGTCAACGAACACCCAAACAAACACTGATCGATCTGCAACAGGTGTTAATTCCAGAACTCTCCAAACTGCTCACACAAACACTAATGAAAACGATGTTCATCTGGATCCCCATAACACGAACTGTGCGAATCCCTCGAACTCTCACAAATAGGCCCAAGGGGGGAGAGGCGCTCTGCGTAACCTGAAATCAGAAACAAACTTAAAATTATGTTGTCTGAATGTAAGTGGCCTAAAAAAACGTTTAAATTACCCTGAATTTGTTGACTTTGTAAATATGTATGACTTAATTTGCATTTCAGAAACACATCTTGATGAATATGACATTGTTGATCTTAATGGCTTCCATTTTATATCCAAACACAGGATGCAAAATTATAGAAGAAAATCAGGAGGCATTGGTATATATGTAAAAGACAATATTAGCCAATATGTTCATGTTGTCCCAAATAACTCGGAATACATACTCTGGGTTTCTATATCCAAAAGCTTATTCAATTTAGATGAAGATATCTTACTAGGTGCACTGTATTTGCCACCAGAAAATTCAAGGTTTTTTAATGAAGACTTGTTTAACGTTTTGGAAAATGAAATTAATGACAAATGCAGTAACTTTAAATATGTTTGCATAGCTGGCGATACAAATGCTCGAACAGGTTCAATGAAGGATTTTATACGCTCTGACCCACACCTTAACAACCTGTTTGATATTGACGAAGAAATTCAACAACAACTTGATAAATGTGTTATCCTTGAAAATCTTTCAATTCCACTCACAAGGGTTTCCCTAGACAAAAAAACAAATATGCATGGGTTCCGAATGCTCGATATCTGTAAAAACTGTAACATTTTTTTCCTCAATGGTAGACTATACGCAGATCAAAATTCAGGTGCCCTCACTTTTCGAGATAAGTCTGTCATTGATTATGTCATTGCAACAGCCGATTGCTTCACAAACATTACCTCATTTGAGATTATTGAAACAGATCCCTTATTCTCTGATGGACACAGCGCTCTTACATGGACCTTTAGAATATTGAACAACCAAATGCCAAAACAAGACACTAAATCAACCTTTCATCATCCTGCCTGGAAACAAGGCATGGAAAACAATTTTAAGCAAAACATAAATATGGCAGACATAGATAATCTAATATCACAACTTAACACCTACCCTCAATCCAAGGAAACAGTTGAATTTATAACCAGCGAACTACAGTCCATTTTTCACAACACAGCACTTCAAACGTTCCCTGAAAAATTTAGAAACAAGCATATAGTAAATAGGCCAAACAACAAACCCTGGTTCGGACCAAAATGTTTTCAAGCAAGACAAAACTACCATAATGCTAAAGACGAATATACAAAAAATAAAAATAATGAGAACAAATTAAGATTAAAAAATGCAAGTAAGCAATACAAAAGAACAATGAATATATTCATTAATAAACATAATGAAAACACTTCTTCAAAACTTAGATCATTAAATGAAACAAACCCAAAACAATACTGGAAATTTTTGAACTCATTGAAACCTAAAACCAAATTAAATAAGGCACCCCCCATTGATGAATTCTACGAGCACTTCAAGATCATAAATACAAATACAATTGATGATGACCGCTTCGAAAATGATATACACACCACGAATGACTCAAATATGTACCTTAACGCGCCACTCACTGAACATGAAATAATCAAATGCATAAATAACCTAAAAAACTCTAAAGCCTCAAGCCCTTCAGATAACATTCTTAATGAATATATTAAATCAACCAAAGAAATCCTAATACCCTTTTATTGCAAACTGTTTAACTGTATCATTGATACTGGAATTATTCCCCAAACATGGCTTGAAGGTACTATCATCCCAATTTTCAAAAACAAAGGTGACCCTAAAGATCCCAATAACTATCGACCAATAACAATATTAAGCTGTCTTGGAAAACTGTTCACCTCTGTACTAAATCAAAGATTAACTCAATTCTTGGAAAACAACAATCTTCTAGACGAAAACCAAGCAGGATTCAGAAAAGGTTATTCTTGCAGCGACCATATTTTTACACTTCACTCTTTAATAGAAATACTTAAAAAACGGAAACAAAAACTCTATTGTGCATTTATTGATTTCTCGCAGGCGTTCGATAAGGTATGGAGAGTAGGCCTCTGGCACAAGCTCCTAAAAACCTCAATAAACGGTAAATTTTTTAACATCATTTTTAACATGTATAGTAATATTAAATCCTGTATCTCACACAATGGCGCTGTCTCTCCTACATTTATTTCAGAAATTGGAGTCAGACAAGGTGAAAATCTTTCCCCACTTCTGTTTTCTCTGTTCCTGAATGATATGCAATCAACATTAAATCTAAATGGTTCTGTCGGTGTAGAGTTAAAAGACCCCTTAGACCTAACATTGTGGCTTAAACTTCTTATTTTACTCTATGCTGATGACACTATATTACTTTCCGATTGCCAAATTGACTTCCGGAATAGCCTTAACACTTTCCACGAATATTGCAACAACTGGCACCTAAATATTAATTATAACAAAACTAAAATAATAATATTTGGAGCAAGACAATTACAAAACTTCAATTTTTACATTGGTAATACACCTATTGAGATAACAGACAACTATCATTATCTTGGTCTCACTTTCTCAAGCAATGGATCATTTCTTAAAGCACGCAAACATATAGCAGAACAGGCAACCAAAGCCATGCACTTACTTTTCACAAGGGCAAACAATGCCAGCCTCCCAATCGACCTCATTATAAAGCTCTTTGACCACACTGTGCTTCCTATTCTGACCTATGGATCTGAAATATTTGGATACGAAAACATTGATATACTAGAAAGAATCCACAATAAATTTCTAAGAAAAATCACAAATGCTAAAACTTCAACACCTATATCTTTCTTACACGGAGAGCTTGGAAGGTACCCAATATCAATTACAATTCAAGCAAAAATGATATCTTTTTGGACTAGAATACTTAACGGGAAACAAAATAAGTTTGCAGCGCAGATATATAACTATATGATGATTCTCCCTGACAATAACTTCAAATGGATAAATAAAATAAAAGAAATTCTCAATGTAACAGGTTGTATAGACTTATGGCAAAACCAACACCAATTGAATACTTCTATAAAAACAAATAAAATCATTAAAAACATATTAATAGAGCAATATAAAGCTACATGGCAAAACAGTCTCACTACCTCAAACAAAACCAGAACATATAGAATATTCAAAGAGAACATTGAACTGGAAAAATACCTTACACTTTTACCTCAGCATGAGCGAAGTAGCCTGTTCAAAATCAGAACGGCAAACCATAACCTCCCAGTCGAAACAGGTAGATACGATGGCACACCATACGCTGAAAGAAAATGCACAAAATGTACAAATGACCAGGTTGGAAATGAAGAACACTACATTTTATTTTGTCCCTTCTTTCAAACACAAAGAGAACAGTATTTAAGTGTATTCAACACACCAACTTCAAGCCTTACTCTAAAAACAGTTTTATCAACAACTTCAACAACACAACTCAAAGAAATGTGCAAATTCTTAAACATAATCCTTCAAAGTTTTAAACAACAGTAATGTCACACCACTCCACTACCATTTCATCCCATTACTATCATACATGTATTCTTGTCGCATTATATGTCCAACCCAATGCCTCCTGATCTTCCCAAGTTGACAAATGACAACCATTATCAATGTTTTATATGTTTTTTGTTGTTCCGTATTGCTTCTCCAGTAACGGATTCTTTATCGTTTATTTATTTCATTGTTTTATGTCAACTTCAAGGGAGATAATTTCTTTTCTGCTTAACAAAGACAGTTAAATGGTAGACTGATTAAATGATACCGTACATCAATTAACTTACTAAGCTTATCTAATAAATAAATTACCTGCTTACCTGGCGCTATAACGGTACGTTCCATCCTTTAGCTTAAATTTATCCGATAATTGCTGTCACGGGTTCGTCTTCACATGCTCTTTTTTGCACTCGTTACTCAAAAGCGCGAACGAACAAATAAATTATTCCCGGAGCGGGCTACATGCTACTATACTACCTGTTCATGTTAATGTTTTTGCGGCTGTATTTAAGTTATCTTTTTTTCTTCTTAGAATCAAACTGTATGTTTGCCAACATCGGATAAAAATGTACATAATAAATAGAGTTAATGTAAATATAATGAAAGCTATTCATACATGTCGGTGTTATTTGCTACTCACAGCAAATGTTATTATGTTAATATGCCTCCCGACAATATACAGTATAAAATCTGTGTTGTATTACATTGTTCTGTGCATGTTAATTGTTTATAATGTATTGTGTACATATTATTCAAATATCGCAACTGTTGACTTTTCTCTCTCTCTCGAAAAATAAACTCAGGTTTCACCTAACTACGACTATTATTGATTGACATTGAATTAAATCTACTTATAAAGCCCAATACTTAAAAAAAGACTTTCAATTTCCATTTTTCACAATTGTCTGCCGGATTCATCATCCCGATATATAACTATTGTATATATACATGTAAAGACATGTTCACTCCCCCCTCCCAACGAACTAGTTAAAATTGAATGTGTTTGAACACTCCACTTAATAGTTTCCCTTTGTATGTTGTATTATTGTATTGTACTATATGTTTATATTATGCATGCTTTAACTGATCAACTTGTACCGGATCATATTGTTAAAACCTGTTTTTGTCATGTTGCCCTTATTGTATACCTTGTATACTTGGGTGTAAATAAAGAGATGTTCTGTTCTGTTCAGTTATCAGTTCAGTCATAGAAAAGCTATTTCCAAATTGAAATCATGTGGTTGTTCATCCGAAAGTTATTGAGTTTATTGTTAACTAGTCCCTGATTAGACTTTACAGACTAATCACGGACGACACTTTACGCACATGCATTAATCCCAATTTTCCAAGTTAGAGGCTCCTTTCATGTCCTGAGCTCCACATTGGTTTTTTATTTGGTTTAAGTTTCATTTACCTCCACAACGAGGTTGGGCCGGAGTTTAAAGTCCGTGTTCATTTGTCATTATTACGTGACGGAATACCAGGTACTGGCTTGCGATTGATGCAAATACAGGGTTTTGAAGAAATTGACATTTAATAATATTTTTAACGCTTTTTAGGAAATAGAAAAAACATATTTGACAGAAGTTTGCGAAAATATCATTAATAATCAATTTTCGGAGTGCAACCACATTTATAAGGATTTATACTATATACAACATAAAATCCTGTTAAGATGGAATTCGTCTACAAAAAATCTTTTGTTGAAATAACATTGCAAATATAAATAAGTCGATTTAAGTGAAGTTTTGTGTAATATGTTGACGTCAAAATAACGTCATTTAATCATATCATGGTATTCACTGTATGCCAACTTTGTCGGGATACAACAAACACAAACATGTTGATGTTATATGTCCATGATTTGATAAAGCCCATAAACCACTCCGATACGAAAACTATTACAATTTAATGTGTGTATATATATCGCAATATTTCGTATTGCTGTGAAACATGCATATCGTTTCAATGAAATTTGGTAAGTGTTTTTTACAACGTCGAATTGAAAGTTTTCAAGAAAAAAAACCCGGCTAAATTGCATTTAAAATGAGTTTGAGTTTATCTTTAAAACGATTTAAATTTTAGAAACACGAATAAAAAATTTGACTCACATAATGATGTTAAATAAAATAATTCGCCGACTGTGTGTTTTCCATTTTTGCGTCAAATGAATATAAATTCATCAAAGCCGAACACCAATTACTTTGGAGAGTTTTGAATCGTTGCTCGGGACGATGAAAAGCATTACATTTCGGTTAGGAATAACAATATCTTGTTTGAGTTGTATGCATGTCTTTGAATGTATAAAAATGCTTGCAAATCCGTAAATACCAATTAAATAGCATGTTTATATTTATAGTATTATCAATTGCCTTCAGCGGACATTAACTTTGATTTGTCATGATTCGTTATTACGCACGCTTTTTAGTTTTGGAGTTATATATAGTATTATTAACAAAGGTCGTTTAAGGGAAATATTAACTTTTAAACACCAAATATCGAAAATAAACATGGTTGAGTCTGAGCTACATTTAGTGAAAGAGAATATTGACGTTAAATTGTATCACTTTAAAAGATTTTTTTTTTTTCAAAGCTTTATTATCATGTGACAAAGCCAAATGATTATGTACTACTTCCAATATGAGTGGAATGTAGCCGGTGTGCGAGCGATAGTGATTGGTCGGGAATCTGTCATCACGCATGCGCAGACCTTGTTGAGAGAATGTTTCTCTTAATTTAACGCAGCTCACCTCCACTGTAAAACGGTAAAGATAATCGAGAGCATCCAATTACGAGAAAAACGCATGTAGCCGCGGCAGAAATAAATCACCATTCACTCATTTCATGAAGTGAGAAATAACGTTATTGTCGAAGACCTTTTAAAAACCGATTGACGCCTGCACTCCACCCCGGAATGTCAGCGCGTTCCGTTCAGCGACGCCTGGTTTTAGCATTACCGCGAGCTGGCGAGCTATTTTGCATATGTCGATTCCAACTCTACGGTTCCAACGGGGAAATCAAAACGGCCCCGTGTTGATAGCTAAATTTTGGGAATCGTTTAACATCGGAACCACCCATTTAGTCAAGACAAACGACTGCTGATAAAACAATACAAAATACTAGATTAGTTTGCACTCGAACTCCATGTAGTTAAGAGAATGATTCTTGAAATTCTCCGTATCTTTGTATGTTAAATGCATGTGATCATCATTCACGTTTGGGCATTTCCCAAAACTAGTTGACATCCATTGGAAATTACCTCCCGTTGTTCAGAATACAAATTACCCAGAGTTCCTAATGACTTTTTTATATTTCAAGTCGTATTTTAAGTCTCAATACTACTACTACTGCTGCTACTACTACTACTACTACTACTACTACTACTACTACTACTACTACTACTACTACTACTACTACTACTACTACTACTACTACTACTACTAC
>VMBQ01006006.1:0-59736 GCA_007657795.1 Dreissena rostriformis | reverse complement strand
TTTTTCTATTATTTTGTATTTTGATTAATTGAACTGATTTATTTGCTTTGTATTGTATTGTACGTGTTAATCCATGTGTTAAAATATAAATTGAATAATTACTGTATGTAATACGATAAATTCAATGTTTAGACTGAATGTAAGCATTCATTTATTAATTTTTTTAATATAAGAAAAATATGTAAAAAATAAAGCACGAGTGATTTGATAACACGCATATATAATCCTTACTGTGGGTTATTCGACAACAAACCATCATAGAAAATTATAATTTTGATTCTAACACGATTCTGATTGGTTTGGTTCAAGGTTTTGGACGTGAACTATATTTTTCAATACTCCGCCCATCTTAGTACAACGTTCACTATTTAGTGACGTCATTGAATCGTAACAAACATATGACGTCGTTTTCATTCATAAATATTTGCAACTGACGTCACTTTCATCGAGAACAAAAATCGTAGAAACTAAATGACGTCACGTTTATTTATGCTACTAAAACGCTGACATGCTATAAAAGTTTTCTTTATTACGTTTTCTAACAAATAACATTCTTTATAGGCGTGGTTATGCCACTTATCACCAAATATATAATTTGTTTTTTTTCATTACATTTATACACATGCTACATTTATTACATTTCTTTTAGAGCGGGTTTTGGCACGTGCACTTTACTGCAATATTTTCTTTATTTATTCGGAACTATTTTCGAAACATTAAGCTCCGCCCATATTTATTGCAGAATAACCCACACTTGATTTCCTTCTTTGTCTATAGAAAACAAGTCGCGTGAAGTGTTAGAATATTAAACAAACCATAGTCGGTACCCACACGTGTATATCGCATACACGTAACACCGACAACGATAACTTGGACCGCAAAATGACACGTGCAACCATTTTAACAACATAAATGAAATTTGCTGCTCTGGTTTACACTACGGCATGTATGAAGATTGAAATTTGCAGGGAACATAGCATATTTTTTCTCCAGAACATATTATCTGATGAAATGATGTCATGCAGTATTGTTTTCATTGTAAAAGTACATCCACTTCATTCACAAAGCTATTTTTATTCCCCCAAAGGGAAGCATACAGTAATCACATCTTTGTTTCGGCTTAGGATTGGTTTTGACCTCGATTTCTTTCGACAAGTATATGCAGTGGGAATATTGACTGCCAATAATATTGCGCACAATTTCAAGTTCAGAGCACTACATACTAAAAACTACGGTTTAATGTATAACAATAATTGCTGGAGATTAAGATTCATTTATTTATCGATATTATCTTCTGGAACTTAGCATATATATATATATATATAAACAATTGTTTTAGTCAGCCAACAAAAAACGACACTCTTTATAAATAACGAGTTCAATGATGCACATACTGGGTTGGAAAGGAAGTTTATACGGAGCTGTACTATATGCATGGTATGATGACCTGTTACAATATATAGCTACAGTTTATGTAGAAAATGGTAAATTAAAAATTGCATGTTTCTACAGATGTGTGATTGATGTCAAATTAAGCGTTTAAGCAAACAGCGTAGAGCCAGATGAGACGCCGCATTATGCGGCGTCTCATCTGGTTCTACGCTGTTTGCCATTATCTTGAGAGAAATCCCTAGTATTTATTTTTAGTCTTTTATTAAAAGCAAGTGACCCATTTTGTATACAATACAAATACAAGACAAAACATACAACCCAAAATAAAACATAACAATGATACAAGCTGGGTTCACCGCATTGTAACGGTGAATCCAAAGAATTCGGTATTAAACCGTTTGAATAACGCGTTGAACCTTACACTTTATATATTGTTAGTGAATTACAAAAAAAAAAATGGAACGAATTTAAATTTGTTTTTAATGATAACTAAATTACTTATATATTTTGGTTCAATATGCAGAAGAGCAACAGAATACAAACTTCATAAGGCACTACAAATTAAAATAAATTCATAGACAAACTAAATTTCGAACTGTGTACAAGATTCTGCCAAGTAGCATCGCATAGTATAACTTGATATAATCGTATTGCAAATGAGAAAGTAACCGTTATGTAAGATGTAAAACGAACCGATTACCTAATTTGAATGTTGATTTGAATTTGAATATAAATGCAAATACTACAATAACAAATCATTCTATTATTTCAAATTAACCATAATTATTGTTTAATGCCAAAAACGTATTTATAATTTTACTTTGATGATTGTTAATACCTGTCTGTAAGTAAAATGCTGTAACATAACTATATTAATAAACTAATTTCTCGTACTTTATTCACATAGCTGAACAATACCATGTACGATGCATGAAGTATTTTGTTTAACATAACTAGATCTCCATACACTCATCTATCTTTTTTAATTTCCTTGTGTAATTATTTTCTGACAATTTGTATTGCCTAACCCTGCCAGACAATCAATATGCGGTGGTACATGATCATTTGTTTAAGGTACGTTTGTAAATAAAAACGAGATTATCGCATGTATATTATGGGCCATGATGTTCAATTCATACAAGTTTTGAGTAATCTTAATGCACATGCTATCAATATTATTATATATCAACTCCGATTATCTTTGCAAATACATTTCTTGTGTCAATAAAGTTTGTTTAATCAGATAAAACGTTAATTAATTAAATACTAGAATAAAAGTTCAGAAGAAGTAGTACCAGCACATAAACGAACTTAAGGTTTGATTCAGTTGCAAATAATGGTCTGCTGTACAGCAAAAATCTCCTTCATGCTCACAAGACATAAACTTTGTTAGGCAATCACCATGATTCTGTTCAGATTTGGTTAAATGACACATAGAACAAAATACAGGTTATAAAACAAAAACGAGTTAACGTGTCGCTATCGGCGTTATGTTGTTCGTTGTAAATTTCACTGAAGTAAACACTATTTGCTTAATGGTACCATATATAGATTGATCATTAATTTTGTTTAACATGCATATTTCCTATTAATATGTTGATTTAAGATGGCGCAAATATAATGTTGACACTAAAATCATATACACTCGCTATAATGAGGACAAGGGCACCTTTATCGTATAATACCATTTGTCTCTAGTGAACTAGACGTAAAGTGTTGCGCAGAACATTTCACATGCAAAACAACATTCATTTGAATTTTAAATGAATACACATACACATGAAAGTCTTCATAGTCGAACTGACAGTCTCAAGACTCCGAAGTCGCTATAGGTAATTTCTAATATCAGAATCAACCATCCATGGTATTAACGATCTCAATTTAGGCTTGGTTACCATTATTAACTAAATATTCTACGTTCCAGTTCACCATATTGCACAAAATATCATGATTTGTAGTTTGTACTGAACTTGCCGATATAGACTCAAACACAATAATTGATACAGCTATGTCCAGCCACATCAAAATTATATCATCCCGTGATAGAATTTGAGGTGAATAGATATTAGAAACTCTTAATATTAATGAAAATGTTAAATTACATAATACAATTTTGCTCCTCTTATATTGGTAACGGTGTAATTAATATATATATGTGTGTACAATTCGTTCCTTTATACAATCATGTGCGGCATTTTCTTCCGCATTTCCAAAGACGTTAATTGTTACATTATCCCGCGACGGAAAAAGTAAAGATTATTGTTTTCTTCACGACATGAATATACAAACAGATTCACGGTGCCATAGTTATGATAGTAAAAAAACACACACTGTGTTCTGTTTGTGGATTATTCAAGTGTGTTCTATTTATTTTAGCGCTGTGATGTTACCATCCATTGTTACTCAAACAGAACAATCAAATGTGTGTCTCTGCATCTCACTTATCTGGACATAATGGTACTAAAATGGCAAGAACTTAAACAAGGGGCACAGGTATATTACGAGTGTGTTCACTGTATTATACTATTGTACTAAATATCCTTTTTTATCATTCATCAATGGAATTCAATCCACGTTGGTGTGCAGCATTGCAGACAAGATTACACACACTCATTAAATATTTAGCGCCGTTTATTTTTGTAAACGCGATCGTGCAAAAGACAAACAGCCTTCCTTACACAATTAAATGAATCTTACTGATTAGACACCACCTTTCATTTGGTTTAAAAGTTAATTTTAATATATTATTGTTCTAAGTTTAAATCAATTATACGGTATATAATAAACTTAAAAATATCAGTTCGTTAAAAAAAGTATCTGTGTCTGTGTCTACTCAATTGTAGACTGTATTAAAAACACGTAATAAAAATATCTTTATTAAAATAATTGTTATTAACAGTGCACGATCCAGCACGCGTTTTACAGTATTTTGTCCAAGCCATCTTCATTGTATCATTGCTTTATTTCTCAGGGTATGCATGGCTGAGTTGATACATATTTGACGCAACACATGCATAACATATACACATATTGGTTTCTGTTTCCCAAAACCATATGTATGGCGAATAAAGATACGATGCTGAGTATAACAATGATCAGATACACATACACTAATAAACATATAAGATTCTTCGAATTTGAGGACAACTTAGAGAAGGTAATATTTAAATGCTTTTTAACTAGCCAATCGGAGACATGATTTCATATTTCAACTTTTGTTTTAACTAACAGTTATAAGGTTGGGACCCAAAGTGGCGTATAAACTATTCCGCGTGTTACCGCCTAAACACATATTTACAGTCAAGTTGGACTCACGCCAAAAAGAAACAGTTTGCAGAAGTAAATATCGTATCTGACATTCATGTGTAATACAAAAACATATCTTTTATCATTTCAAGAATAGAAACACTTACACGACCTACAAATTCACGAAATGTTACATACCAGCTATTGATTAAATGACAGATTGGCGAGAAGTTTTTTCTCAATTATCAGTTATCAGATCGTAATGTTGACTGTTTGAAGACTTCAATTAGTTTGCACTGATCTGTTAAGACACATTGACCATTTGATATATGTCTTGTCTAAATTTACATTGATGATAACATCGACATGGCAGAAGAAAACCATATATATGTCACCACAAAACGCATGTAGACAAGATAAGTGCAGACTTGTCTAAAAAATATATATGGTATTTACAAAGTACATACTGTGATGATTGCATATAAAACTGCGTCCGATTAGATTGATTTATTCCAACAGAGCAAATTCCATTTCACATACGTTCTCTTGTCATTAACGTCAAAGCAAAGTGTCTATATTTTGCATGAATGAATCTACACAACAACAAATAGTGCTATATCTAATATAATGGATTTAATTGTGTTTCTATATTTACATAGAAGCATATGCCTTAGGTAATATATTGATAGTAATATATATTTACACGATATTTGGCATTTGGTGTGAGATTGGTCGTAAAATAATCGTTGAATGTTTTTACGTTGTTAAATAACTGGAGACTGGGTGCAAATTCATGTACATTCAGACCTTGGTGGTTCTAGTTTTTTCTTCACGAACAAGAACAATCACTTAAAATGCAGTTAGAGAAAAAATGAGCCGTGAAATGTGAAAAATACAACATGATTTAGTTGAAATGACCTGTGAACGTTTTCTTTTGATGCATATGTTAATATTATACACAGTTGATGTTGAAAAGAAGTCCCACATCGTTTTGGCTTATATAATGGGTTGACGATCGCTGAGGACATAATGCCCGGCGCCAACGAAAGCTATACATACAGGAAACGAAATAATCAACATCTCCGCGATATATAATTTATGAGGGTCGGAATTAGCAATTATCTTGTTCCACACAGATTTTTACAAATGATATTTTATGAAACAAATTATAAACAAATAGCGAAATCTACGGTGGAAAACCACGTTTAATAGATGCAATTAAGCTACTCACTTTAAATGATAACACACTTTCTATTTATGCATTCATACCATAAATACAAACTTTATGGACAGTGTTGATCATTATATCATTTTTACTTAATTTACCTGCATTAAAACTCAAAGTTGAATAGGTGTATACACGATATACACAAAGGGGTGATTGTTACGAAAGAGAACAAAATATGTACACAAAATTAACCACGTTAACCTCAGTAATGGAAATATTTTAAATCGCACAAGAGATCTTGGAATTCAAACTATTGCAATAATATATATTGCTAGTAAATACTAGTAACTCATTTATCTTATACATTGTACTCAAGATAATATGTATGCTATAGCCGCGACAATTCACTTATTTGGCGGAGGCAATTTAAACTTTACACTTTCGGGCGCTAACCAATTTTGCGGACCTCCTCGGAAATGTTTGATAGCACAAAGTCACGCATGTGTGCGTCATATGAACTCACATTGTTATACACGTCCGGGGATTTTATCAGGGGCGGATCCAGGATTTCTGGTGAGAGGGGGTCGGGATATTGAAAGATTTGCTGGGGTCCAGGGGCCAAGCCCTGCAAGGGGATCCAGTGGGGCGAAGCCCCCCGGAAGCTCCACGATTTCAGTGATTTTGAAGACATCATCAACCACTGCCCCAGCAATTAGTGGGAAATGTTGTGTACGAAAAAGAATAAAAATGAGTTTAAATAGGTGATTTAGATCTAGTTAAGTGTGAACCATCAAATGAATTGACTTTACTTTGGCGATTTTAGGGGGGGGGGGCGTACGCCGCGTCCGCCCCCCTTGGATCCGCCTATGTTTACGGCTAACCAATGTCGAACACATTTTTTTAATTTTAGACAGTATTGAATACTATTTATTTGTAAAGCAATACATAGGGAATATCACGCTGGTCAATTGTTCCAAGCGTCTGTATCGGTCGAGTGACTTGTGTGATGACTTATCACACGAAAGGCGGAGCCTCGAGTGTGATACTAAATAGTGCAAGCCACGAGACTGATACAAACACTTGGAATAATTGACTAGCGTAATATTACTTTTATAATATACAACAACTAACGAAACCAGTTATCAATTGTATTTTTTTACTTTAACAATTGGACAAAACAATTACAAAAATATGACGTCATTAAATGTGACATCATTTAAATGTGACGTTATTAAATGGATCGAAGAAAATAATCAAGCTAGTATGGTAATACGGAATCGGAAACAGCGAGTAGCATAATACACGATTTATTTCAACGATTGATACAACCTGTATTTTGTTAAAAGCATTAAACAGGTATATTATTAACTATTTTAACTACCAACTGCTTATGATTTATGTTGTGCTTTGCTATCTTCGATCTACCGATTGTGAACAATACAAATTCCAAGCGAGAGGAATTGTTTCTGTTAAAACATAAAATAATGAGGAGTATTATATTGTTTCTTGTTTGCCATTGTGCTCTTGAACAATTATTTACCAATGCATTATGTTATCCAACAATGAAGGAAATAAATTCGCAAATTGAAGAGTGCGAATATCTGACTGGTGAAGCTATTTTATTTGAGACTTTATGAGCTCAGCGTGTCAATAGAATCTGCGTTAGAAATAAGTTACAGAAAGCTAAAAATTTGCATAATTAAGCCAAATCGTGAATTGCGCATACCAAGTGGAAGAGCCGCAAAATATTCCGGAAGTATTACGACCTCTTAACACGATGTATGGCTATATAAAACATGCGTCGCGCCAATGGTGTGATATGTCCTGCTAAATGACTCAATTTGCAATTGAGGTTTGAAATCAAAGTTCGTCAGATTAAGCACAAACTGTTCAAACTGGTAATTCCATGATGATATGCTCATTTGTTCGCGGCAGATGCATACTTAAGTGAACTTCAATCCACACTTCTCGGTAGATTATATCTATAACATAATATACTTCGAAATGTGTATCGGCGAAGAAGCCATAAACGTGAAAACAAGTGTTGAAACAGATGAAGTATAAGGTTTAAGCCTTGTAATGTATCAATACGGTGTACTGCAGAAGTAGTGTAGTGCCTACACATTCTTAAAAAAAAATAAAGGAATAGATATAAATCAATATAAATATAGTATTTAAACTAAAAAGGATCTTTAAATCAACACATTACAATACATTTCAAATAAAATACAAAATAACATAAAACACAAATATATATTAATACACATTTGATAAAGTGCAACTTCATAAAATTTTGAAAGAATATCCCTTCGTTAAAAAAAACAACAACCTTTATTATGTGATTATAACAATGTCTATGGTCTTACTTTGGATATAGAGTTTTGCATCAGCATTGTTTTCATCTTAGGCAATACGGCTCCAAATATTTACGACATCTAGTGCAGGTTTTGTGCTTCATGTTTGGCTAAATGTAAAGTAAAGCTAGTCATTAAATCAGGTTGAAACGCATGAGCTCTGTATTGACAATATTCAAAGGCGGTGATCTCAGCTTTAATCTTTCAAGTCGAGTTTTGTTTGATTAATTTCCTATTTCGTATACTACTATTAGATGACATGTAAACAAGTACTCTCCAGATACTGTTTCTGGAGATTCATTATAACTATATTAAAAAAAAACGTTTGAATGTAACGGCTAAATACTTAATGGACATGTCACAGTGTACACAACATTCAAGATTATGAAGTTTTAATTACTTTAAATATATAAGTCATTGTCAGTTGAATACTATAAATAGCGAAATTGATTAGTACATGCCGGACCTTTACTTAAAAGCAGTCCATTTATTTATTGACTGACAAATACTCATATAATATAATAGAAACTATAACTACTTTGTTCATATAAAATTGGCGAACTATACTAGCATTTTGATATCGAAATATCAGCTCAGCTTCTGTGCATGTCTGTTCTCAATATACTGGCAAAAATAAATTTTTATAATAAACTGATGCAGACTTATTGGCTCTGTTTCACCGCTATTTGTTTATCAAATTCATAAACCACATGCAAACTTCACTCATGATTGGTCATTTATTTTTAATCATTTGCTTGTTTTGTGTTTCTCGTACATGCATTTCATGAAACTATTTTTTTCTCTAAAGATTTTGGATAACAAAAAGGAATTTTAAATATTTTCTGAATGCAGAGAACAGCTTTAGTTTTTGCTAACAATTCGTTTTTGTTCTTAACAAAATTATAGCTACTTAATAAACAGTTTATGTAAACGTTGCTAAGGTTGCACATACATGCTTGGTTGGTTTAAATCCTGGCGTTGCTTACATTGATAAGCATTAAGTAACCTGGTGGATATAGTAAATCTTTTTCACAACGGTTACAAACACCTCTGTAGTGGGCTTACACAGTTATCCGATTCTAGCCAGGAAATTAAAATAACAAAATCGTAACAATGTGTGATATGCATGAGTTTAACGTAGTGAAATCATGGCATTGTGGGCCCTGAAGTATTTTAGTAATGACGGTCGTGTAATACACTTGTTGTTCATCGTCATGGGACGTTTGGTTAAATACATTAATAACATATGGGTAAATTTAAGACGACAATCTAGTTTAACTCTGCAAATATAGTTATAAGAGGTGCTAAACTGGCTACGTGATTTAGGCCTCGTACCTATTACAATCGCAATATTGTCCAACATAGTTCAAGGACGCTCCTCAATAGATATTTAAATTACACGTATTAATGAAAATCATAGAATCTGTTCAAATGTGTACGAACATAAAGCGAACAGGCTCCATCTGAGCAATCGGGCGAATTCAGTTATAATAATACAAATCAATCGGATTTTATTTAAATCACCCCTTTTATTTCCATAAATTCGACCCTTACACTAAGATAACAACTAAATTAAAGTAATATCCTCCAACACCGTTTTAAAAGATTCTTGTCAGGAACCGACTGCATAGATTTATGATGACAGTAACAAACAAAAAAGGATGCTTAGAGAGTAGGTGATTTTATCAAAATAGGAGACTGTTCACGCCTTTGAATACCCATACTATTAACCTTGGGCCATATAGTTAGTTTATCAGTTTTTGTATCTTTTTTTGTATGCTCTGCATTGTGCAAAATTATCTTAATTATGTCTACAATATTTAACGAATTAAGATTTCGCCTATTATATTATATTATGATTTTATCTTTAATAAAATCATTGTGTTAAATGCTTAAGTTAACAGTCATATCATAAAATAATTAAAAAAAAAATAAATCGAAAAAGCATAACATGCATAACAGCAAAACAACCGCGGATTCCAAAAAGTTAGTATTCTCTTTATTACCATTGTCTGCATCTGCCAATCAAGCTCATTGGAGAGCCAATGCGTTTTTATTTGCATTATAAATCGCTTATAACAATTCTAAATGCAGATGAGGAACGCGTTGTTATCAGTTGATGGGATTGAAAATAGATCTCTTAGCTGAATATGGTTAATGAGACTCGCGGTATTAATGGATTGCATTCTTAACTTTATAAACCTGATCGGGTCCAATTTTACAAGCAAGTCCTTTGTCATCTTATATACGGTGTGGATACATGATATATAACGCCGTATTCATTTTCTTGCTCACATTTTCCCACAGTCTGTTCATCTATATTTCAAAATTGCTGCGAAATAAAACGCTGCGTGTTTATTCAGTAGTGGTTGTTGTCGACTTGTCGCTTCAAGTAACATATTAAAATATAAACAAAGTTGAATTACATAAGATATGATAAACGAAACTTGGTATACCTATAACACGTGTAGAAATGATATGGCACGACCTTTCATTTATCCATAGGTCAAACAACAATTGAAAGTTACTAAAATGTGCATTCGTCCTAAACTGAAATAAATGTTAATAAAATAAAATAGTGAACTTTATATACGCATAAGAAGCCATGTAAGGTTTATGAATAATATTTTTACACAAAAGGTCTGATAAATGTATACAAAAAAAACAACAATGAATACTGCTGTTGCAAATATGCATTTTGGTTTGATTAGGAATCGTAACATATGTACACATGAAGACTACTATGAACGAATCATGGTAATCGACTGTATTTGGTCATTTAAAGTGTAACCAATTGTACGTTTAGTGTCAAAATATTTGATAAACGGTGGTTTCTGAAAGAAAAAAACCCCACTAAATTAATAGTTTAAAGACTAAACGTTTTTTCGGATCGAATGGATATGTTGGTAGAACGCTGGACTACAAATCCGAGAGCCACGATTCGATTCCCGGACCGGCCACACATTTGGTGTGGTAACTGGTAATCAAATAAGTCAGTTACTGACATTGGTATGTGCACGAGTACTGGTTAAAGTAACATTAATACTCAAAAATCAATGGAAATTTCGTAAAGTATTTCGTTAAATAAATTTACCCAATACAAAATCAATGTTCCTTATAGTAAAAGCCAAAATTTCAAAACGAGATATTTTCTGGTAACATGGATGTTTGTAGATATAAAATGCTTGTTTTTAATTTTGTGTGTAACAATTTATTCCATTTTAATGTCTCGCACTGTAAATCGCACTCACATTCTGCGTGAATAAAATGGATTTTATTGATGACATTTGGATTAGACAGGAAATCATGTCGTGGAAATCATGTCGTGGAAATCCTGTCACTCCTTTCATGTGTGTCTTTTTCAATAATTTAAGAATACGGTAATGCTCGCACCGATATGTACAATTTGAGGTTAATGTGTAATATCAACCAATGTCGAGCATTAGTGTACTCATTAACGTAGGAAGGAATGTTCCTTAATAAGTGTGTGAGGTTTCGTTATGTACAGGTAGGCTAATAGAATCCTGTAGACCAGACAGAATGTAACCCTTCCTGCATGCGTTAAATTAAGACGTTTGAACAGTTTAGCGCTAATGGCATTCTAATGATTTTACCTATTAGGTTTATGACAATGAAATACGCTCCAACAGAGTCTTCAATATAGATATTAGTTCGTCTTCGTAGTCAAACAAATGCATACTGAATATTATAATGTTGCTAAAAATGGAAGTGTGTTATCCATGACATGACTGTCTTTAAAAATGAGCTAATTAATGTATGCTAACAAATCAAGAATGTTAGTTATATGTAATGAAATTGAACAAACTGCATGTTTCAAATAAAAAAAAATCATTATGTCGAGTTCATTTAAAATTATTCTTAAAAAGCTAAACAATGTCTCTCAGAACATAGAGAACGACGTAATGAAACCACTAGGACAAGTTCAATATTTAAGGACTGTAACGTAATCTAAGTAATACTGACTTGTGTTGACACAATTGTCAGGCTGCGGGAACGGAAAATTATTGTATAAATCGTGTTTTTAATGTACTTTACACACATATTTGTTTTCTTATAAATGAACATATGGACCGAAACATGGTAATTATTATAATGTTTTAATCTTGTTTAAATGGCTATGTTATGCAAAAGGACATTCATGCACGGTCTCAAGAAATATGTTAAATGACAATATGATATTATCGACAAAGGAAAACGCTCGACATGCGAGACCTACACTCGTTCAGATACTTTATATATGAAGGGTTAAAATCAAGCAGTAAAGTCCATAACACCAGAGAGAGCATTTTACATCGTAGTTATTTCTTAGTTGCGGGACCCATAAGGGTCTCGTGTGTTTCATTATTTGAAGAATATTTGTGAACTAGACAAAGTCGTATTAATAAACAGTTCTTCGAGTTGTGTGCGTAAATATTTCACCGAACTACGCAACATGACTATGTACATCTTAAATGGATGTTCAATGATACGTTTTATTTTTGAAGACATTTTTCAGTTTATAAATCAGTTATCTGAAGGATCATATTTTCCGTTTTTGTCGAAGACTGTCTGTTATTTTCCACATCAGCTTTCGTGTCTTCGTGGCTTTCAATCATTGTTTCAGTGACAGTATTGTCCGCCTCGACTGTGTCGACCGCGCCGTTAATCGTTCCTGTTTTACAGTGGCACCAAAGGCAAACGGGATGACATGATGCAACAAGCAACATGATGAGACCAATAATGTGCACCTGAAAATAATTAACACATTTATATACAATAGCAAGCACAACTGTTAAAAATGATTTTTGATTTAAACTAAATAACGCCGCCCCTCTAGATTTAAAAGATACATCTTTACATGTTAATATAAGACATTGGCGATGACATTCGATGCTACTAAGTAACCAATCCATTACAATCAGTGTACGATACATTTGGTGTTTATAATGTGTTGACTTTAAAAAAACCACCACTTACTGATTCGCCTTAATGAAAGATCCGTTCATGATATATGGGTTTATCTTGCTTATGGGGTTGCACATTATTTATGAACACTAAGCTTGAAGATAAATCTATTATTTTTGAATGTGTTCGATTTTTACTCTTTGTTGTCATAAAGTATAACATACATTATTATACACACACTATTGTATAATATTTATTTGTTAACTTACGAAGACCGTATTCTGTGCCAGTTCGTGGTAAACCAGAAGTTTCAGCGGATATTGCGCTATCAAACAGAGACCGGAAGCAGCTAGAGCCACGCCGATTAATTTTCCAAAGTGTTCGCCAGGAAAATGCCTTCAGTAAGGGAAAAAAACCATTATTCGCAATACCACAGTCAGTATAATAATAGTGTATAAGTTTTAAGTTTACAGCGAAATGACACGAATTTTAAATTAATTTCTCGACATACAATATGATGAAATTTAACTAGAGTTACAACACATTACATTCCGTTTTAGGCTATGAGTACATTTTATAACCTACACATGTGTGACGAATGCCAGGAATGTTGCATACAAAGAACTTTTCTCGGCCGCTACGAGGATATAGGAGATTACTTGAACGTTGATGTTCGGAAATAAAGCGGCAACGCTGCTCAGAAAAGATATAGCGAAGTTGACCCACGTCGCGAAGAGAATATTTCGCATTTGGCCGATATGATGTGGATCTTCTGCAATGGGACAAATTCAAGGAAAATATCAAAACAACGTTAGTTGAGTTCCATTATTCCTGTATCGGCTATGTATACGTCATCTCATTATGCCATTTAAAAACTCCGTAAAGGGATAGCGTTTGATCTTATTGTTAACAACGTAAAAACGCTGGTCAACATTCTCTTTTCCTCTGTTGAAAATATCTGAAGAACTAAAACACGCAATCTTCAAATCAAGTTACGGTACAGAAAAATACGTCATTATACTGCATGGCATTTAATGAATTCAACATGTTGTAATTACGGCTATCCAACATTGAGTAAGTTCGCAAATGCTCCTTTGAAGATCGGATAAATCAATATAATTATTGGGATTAGATCTACGTCGTTGGCACTAAAAACATTCAGTCGTCTTTGTTACCATGGCGCACATGTAATGGTACTGTTAAGGAAGTTAATTACCATATGCACGGTTCCAGTCCATAATGAGTCCTACAAAAGGCGACAAAGGAAGGCATAACAGCGAGCAAATGGCATAAGCACTCACGTACTGTGAAACTGAAATGTATAAAAACGCTTATATTATGTTTTATTATATGAACCTATAATTGCAAGTGATTTATAGATTTAGTGCATATAATTGTTTAAATATACTGAAAATGAGTATTATTAAGTAGATGGACATTATTTTTTAGTCAATTGTTATGTAATACATAAATTTATTAATACATACTGACAAAATTAACTTGTGGTTGAACCAACAGAAGGAAATTATTCTTAGAAACACGACTTATTTATTCTTGGCAGAATACAAATAAAAAAAACCCACAAAAAACAAAACAATAAAACATAACAAAAACACATGCACGCAGATAGATAAACCTATCGCTACTCTACAAATATACTAAAATATACCATCACTGTCCGACACGCCTATGTTCAACAGGTTCTGCTCTATGTTGAGATCAAAAACAAGTGACCTCAGACTCATAAGCGAAAACCAGACTACCATGCACATGTACAGTCTGGTTTTCATAATTGGCAGCACCGCCATCATATCACAACGTTTCTTTGCACCAACTGTAAAGATTACATCAGGTTATGCTAATATAACGATATAAACACTATGCTATTTACCGTAAGTATCATATTGTCAGACATTGCTCATGTGCTGTCTCAGGCTACAGTAAGAATGTTATTTTCCTTGATCGTCTTACTACGGAAGGTAACAATATAGGTATCTTATAATAAGCATATTCTCATCTTATTTAGTTATTTGTTCTTTTATTGAAACATGCGAACGGCTGATACAGTGCTCAACTGAATACTGTCATAGAGACGTATAAGGGTGGATCAACAAACCTTTGCTAAAACGTGCCTAGGTCTAATACTTACAACACATTAATTAGGAAATAATTTTGTTATTTGTGTTAATCTTTATAAACACAATTGTATGTTATCGGATTTTAGGAGTATTGTTCGTTGTGTATAATTTCACTGACAATGGTCTAATGAGTATACCCAGATTATGGGAAAAGAAATACAGAGATGTATTTTAATACTGACGATATAGAGCTTTCGTTAGTTTAAACCTATTTATTTAAGCTCGATTGCATCGAAAGCCGTAGGCTTATATAAACGCTCTCGAATCCGTTCCAATTCATTCAATCCAAATGAACCCTAACGTCTTTAACCATCGATAGAGATATATATTGGCATAACTGTTTCTGAATATTTATCACAAACAATTTCCTAAGGATAACATTAAATCCCGGACATTCGCATGATGAAATGACGTTCGCCGTGAATAGATCCAGGCGAATTTCACTCCTTTATGAAAAACTTAATGTTTTCAGGAGATAGTCTAAAAATACATTAACGCCCAACGCAATAACCGATCGCGTTCACTGCCAAACTTACCTGAGATTCGTCTTTTCCAATCTTTGCCTTGCGGTTCCATGCCACGGGTATTTCCGTACCCGACCGGAAGGGGCCAAGGTATCCGCGATCTTGGAAGCATGACGATGGTCGATATAAGTACGGGGACAAACCCTACACTTATGAACATAAACGACGTATGCAGACTGACGTCAGCTTCTCGGGTAAGCTTAAAACAATACAATTCTAACATGAAACGCAAGCATTTTCGAAATTTGGATCAATTATAGTCTTCGTAGCTTTTTAGATATCTTTGAAATTATAAAGCCATTTAAAAGCCTGTTGGTTATAGGGTTACACAGAAAAATGGTATATTGGTTATTATATTTTACCGTCTAAATATACACTGCACTTCACTATAAAAGAATTCCTAGCAAAGTGTTCCCGTTTTGGATTTAATACGTGTTTTGTTAACATGATATTTGTATTCCAAGGTTGATAGACACACTCCTTGCTTAAGTTAGCGTTAATGATTCTGTCTGGGGAATAAACCTTACAAAATAAATTATATCAATATAACTAATAAACTATCATAGATTTTAAAAGATGTTTAATAAAGAAATGTGAGTAGCTTCGAATTATGAAACTGCCATTGTTAAACTATATGAGCCTTGCTCTGTGAAAAGGGGGTTTAATGCATGCAGTTCACAAAGGCTAATCAGGGTCGACACTTTCCACTTTTATTGCATTTTTTTTGCATTTCAAGGAGACCCTTTTTGACGAAATCCAGTTTAGGCGGAAAGTGTCGTCCGTGATTAGCCTGTGCGGACTACACAGGCTAATCTGGGACGACACTTTACGATCATTACATCCCGTTTTCACAGAGAGAGTCTCATATTTAGATATTTGAAACCTTCATGAATAAAATTACGATGCCACCCGAAAAGGATGCGCCCGTGATGATGGACAACGTTGTAAGTCTTCTTGATCCAAACAGATTGGACACTTGAAGGTCCGTGAATAGAATCAGAAGACCGGATATACCCAGCATCAGTAGGGCGGGGAATATAAGCCAGGTGACTGTATTAATACATGGAAAGTAAACGTAATGAAAAATGAGGTAGTTAACAGTTGAAAATTATATCACTTAAATACTTCAAAACGCTTACGATACGTATACATTAATACGTTTTAAATGATTGTTATTTAAACAGACACTGTTTAAAAAATTGCAACGCCAATAAGGCTTCGATGCAGGGTTTCCAAATTTGGATTAATGTGGTACGTAAATGTGAATCATGGGAGACAAATTACAAAAATGTCAATGATTGACAATACATTTTGCTGATTTGGAATACTGAGTTTGCATTATAACCCGCATGCACCGACGCGTATTACTGGTAATGTAAAACACGTTTCTATATCATATATGTGTTGAGTAGTTCAAACACACCTTCGCTTGCAAACAGCATCGTTAGCGATCCGAGAGCGGTGCAGCACCTGAAAATAATTAGATCTAGAGTAAATATTTAAAACATTGATTATTTTAAGTTAAGAGACGTGAGATTTTTATTGATAATTCCTTTTTTAACATTATTATAATTACTTTTTCGTTGCTTACATCGTATCGATATTGAGTATAACTCTAATAACTCAGATAAAATTTTCATTTCATGAGATCGGATAATTGCTTTTGAAATGTGGGGCCTAAATGAATAGGGCTTGAACGTGATCGATCCTCAATAAAATGGAAATATTTTATAACGTTGCACATATTTCGAAGTTTAGTCCGACTTAACGTAAATCTCCAATCGTTTGGCATAGCATAGCAAACGTGCAAGAAGAAAATCTATTTAATATTATAACTTGAATATTATGAATACATTAGCTTCAGAATTGTGTTATTTGTTGATTTTGTGATAATTAAACAATGAAATAATTAAATGTCCATTCAATTGAATCTAAATACCTTTACTCTTATTGTTTTGTCTTTTTATTTGTTTGGCATTGCTATTTGATTAATGTTGTTTAAACTTAAGTATTTTGTGATAAATTCTAATCTTATGGTAAGGTTTTGCATACTTTTCAAGCGGCTCAAGCCCAAGGGTATTTTTGCTTATCCCTTTCCTAAGCGGTTAACACAGAATTAGTTTCTTTTGGTGTATGTGTGTGTTTTTTGTACATTGATTTGGGCCCGTTGTTTAATGCAGTCAGTTATGTACGTTTCCTTTCAATTCATTAACCCTTTGCATGCTGGGAAATTTGTCGTCTGCTAANTCCGGTTCCAGCGCTCAAAGGGTTAACTAAGTGTGAGGTTTTGTTTGCCGAGCAACTGGTTTAAACCACCAATGATTTGCATCGACTGTTCCTAAGCTGTGACGCAAGAATAAATATAATTTTACTGTAATATTAATTTTGAGTTATATGGATAGTATTGTATTGATAAGGATAAGACAAGCGGATGTAAACATAAATAAGTCTTCTGATGAAGTTTCCGGAGTTGTATTAATTAATTATTAATAGGATTCCTACATTTAGGTTTCACGAATAAAATTATAAACATATTGACAAGAGGACCACCGAATATTATCTGATGTTTCGATAGAATATAGACATATTTACAAACATTGATTCTCTAGTAAATAAATCTAAAAAATGACATTTCGTTTATTTATAGACAATTTAATAAACATTGTTAACACTGCATTGTTTAAATTTTATTTAATTATCATGTATGATAGCTATGTGTATATTATATTTATTTAATAATAAAATTAAATCCTAATAAAAAACATTCGGCCACTCCAACGGGACAATAACGTTTCATTTAAGTTAATAATCATACTCATAAACTTCTTACATCCATGATAACGTCTGCATATTTCGAGGTGTACAAATTCTAAAATAATACATTTAACCGTGACATAAGTATTCTTCGACGATTGTGACAAAATTGGAATAAAATCTTGGACACTACAAGTTCCGCTCGTAGCCATTTCGCCAGAAATGTCTACAAAAATGCCAAACTAATAATAATTCATAGTTCTGCGTCAGAAATGAGGAATATAAGGCTACGTAGGAAAATTTTATATGATAGTTTCTGGCTATTTTTCGGACATTTGCCAATAGAACATCCAAATTAAAATACAGCGTGTTTATTTGCGTGATTTTTGATATTTCAAGTTAGCCTTTGGAGTATCTTAATCGTTGAATTGAAAACATATATAAGGTTTTAGAAATTTTGAATAACCATATTGCAATTGTCATAATAATGGCATTTTTTTTTTTTTTTAATACATCAAACATTTATTTTATTCATATCAATAAACATCATAATGTGACGCAATTGTTTTCATAACTTATGGATATTATAGTACAACCTACATTGCTATAATGCGAGTTCGACTCGTCCCGTATATGTCAAGGAAAATCCCCAGAGGCAGCATCAAGATATTTCTTGCAATCGCCACTAAGTAGAAAACAAAATCCAATGCGTCCTTTTGCGCAGGGCAGGCACTTCCAGATATCAGGTTAGTTTCATTGTGTGTTTGTGTTTCGGTCTCTAATGAGGTCGTAGGATGTTTCTGCAAGAACTGATTGTATTCTTCCACGGTCATCACTTTCAATACCCGTTTATATACACATTTCATCTGTACTCCGTTGTGAATGAAAGGATTATCCAAGCCTGCAACGACAGGGCTACCAGTAGTATCACTGAATATGGGTTTCTTCAAGTCATCGGAAAAGTTACACTTTTCTACGAAATAGTGTTCTTGCCTTAAAATATCTTGTAGTGTTATCCACCCATTTAACAATCCAGAAAAGAATAAACACTCCATAATGCACCATACTAACGTTATATATCGCTTTTTACAAGGTAAAGCCATCATGATAATTTTAACTTCAACAGATTATTTCCTCAACTAATATAATTGTTTTAGCAACAATGTATCTTTCTCAAACTCTTTTTGGCGACGATGGCGGTTTTAGCTCTCTGGTCTATGTTTGAATTGCTTCTGATAAGTCGCTCCACATCATTCGCAGATATATCTCTCTACAGAAGAACCGTATCAAAAATCCAATCTTATTGGAAAATGTAATATTACAGTGCTGCAACGACAGGATGCTTTTTTAGGCGCCAATCGACATTGGTAGTATTAAAAACAAATACTGGTATCTATTTGTTTCGCTAATGTCACCATGATAAGCGTATATATCAGCCTTAAAGGTGTCGACGGGTTAATTAATTGAATTGCGAATTAAGCAACAATCAAAGAAGACTGTAAACAAGTGATCAGCGCGTGTGCAATTGTAAATCATATCTGTAAATTAGTATAACTCTATATTCCACTCCATAAAAAAAGTAAAATGAATATGTCTGAATATGTTTCATGTATATGCATGTATATAAGCTTATTTTTATACTATAATAGAAAATTATATTTGGCCAAACTATTATTGACGAGAACAAAAACCAATAGATTTCAAGTCAACGTTGATACTTATTAGCATTCTTAAGAGGTACATTAAATGGTAATCAATACAACAAAACACTATACTATTTAGTGTGATGATCTGACAATCAATATGTTATAAAATATGCTGTTTGCCTTAACGACACTTTAAATCCACGCTATGTTGTGCAGCAAAAATAGTGAACGTATGACTATCAGAAAATGTTAATCATCAACCAAAGCAGGAAAAAAATTAATAAGACTAACTGGGCTTATATAATATGTTAAATAAATAAGTGTGTATAATATTGACTTCGAACGTAATTTGCTTAATTTGCGTCGTATTTGGCAACGATGGAACTATAACTGAATATCGATCCTTTCGATCGGGCTTCGAAGACATTTAGGGATACATTATCGACATTGTATTCCATGCGTATATATGTGTTCTGTTAACGATTAATTAGTTTACTTACGACAATAATTGCAGACAATTATTTTGTTTGCCTGAAAACCGATACCAATTAAATGCACGTAAACATGGGGATATACGACCATAGAAGCATGTATAACACGGATCTCAAATAGACGTAGTCATTAATACGCAGAAATACAATTAAGACATGCCCAGCAGTTTTAAATGGATATCTAAATACTATTCTGACATCAGATACGGATATCCGGAAGCCCATAATGACATCCGTTGGCATTGCTAAAAAAAACTGGTATAGCCCTCGCTTTGTTATGCTTATATTATATACTATATATATTCAAGAGAATCAACATAATTATGTAAATAGAACTATATAAATATAGGCTTAGCATAACTATCTTTGACAGAGCCTTCCAAATATGTGGGAGTTCGTATATGCAGTACTATTAATTATAGTTATAAATATACAAAACTAACAAAACAATGTGTATGGAATACCCGTAACCAGCCAATAAATTTTATTTGACAGGTTTTTATGGAATATTTCGTTTAAAAGAGGTCTCTTTTAACGAAAGTCAACTTTAGGCGGAAAATGTCAATCCTGATTAAATTGTGCAGACTGCACAGGCTAATAGGGAACGATACTTGAACATAAATTGCGTTTCGATAACTGTACAGAATACACTACTCAGTGTACGCGAGGGTGTTGTTGTACGATAAATCTTATAATACATGAAAATTGCGTATGGATTCTCTCTGTATTAGGTATACAATACATAATACGCTCAAAATGTTTCATTATAAATCACATGAAAATGAAACCATACTGCTGATATATCTTTTTGTTGGACTATCATAGTTCTTAATTTTCGAGATCAACGAATGGGAAACAAGGTTATGCAGAATTTTAAACTACAATTGAAACGCAAATGAAAAGAACAGAAGACATGAATGCGTATGTAATGCAATACTTTAATATCAAGGGAATATTATGGGATTTTTATACTTTTGTTATTCATTTGTGCATTTATAAACATTAACGATAACAAAAATAAAATGCATTAATGTGCACGAGCAAAACACTACAAATTGTTAATATACGTTCGACTCGTATTGTCAACCAAATTTACGCCATAAGAACTATACATGAAGGTTTCATATATTTTTCACATACAAATACGATCATGTGTACATGCCTTTAGGACATGCATGCCATTGTTCCTAAATGTCAATTACCATAAATTGTCTGCATCGTGTATCGTTCAAAAGGCACGTCGATAGTAGTATTATATAGTTTTTGTACTTTTGTGTTTTCATTTTCGTCAGCACCAATTTAGCGCATAAACTCTAATAAACTTTGTGTAGGGTTATTCTCAGATGTGTCTGGTTGCATTAACAAAGCAGAAATAATCACAACCATATTCGATGCCCAATTTCTTTAATACATATCTAGGAAATGGACCTTTGATGTAATTCAACTGACATTGCATACATCCGCGGTCATTAGGTTTACTACCAATGTGGGCTATTAGTGTAGCGGAATCGATTCGGCGATACGCTCGAGTGATTTGGCGTTAAATAATGACAGACAAATAACCGCGGGTTCCATTTCGGGCAGTTTGTGAGCCGTTAACGCACACTAGGAAATGTTTTCTCGCTAAAAGTATATCAATGATACCTAGCGTAAATAATGATTGTAACCTAGGTAAGGAGGTAATTGTTACTTAACAGAAAACGTAAATATTTCTGTACATCGAGAACACGTAGTTAAATAAATAAAAATACTTAACCAACGTGCTTTAAGAGAAACATATTGAACACTTATTTAAGAGAAAATAGGTAACAATAATGACACAAAATGTCTATGTATACATACACAGGGCAAAACAAACACATAGTTTTATCTCAGGATTAGTGAAATATTTTTGTCATTCTACCCGTATGTATCATGAACACAATCAGTGTTAATATATGAATTGAAATATATGTATGTGCACCAGTTCGATCATGTAAATGAAGGATCGGTTCGCTTCTTATTTGTTTGAAATCATTGATCATTCGGATATGTTTATTTATTAATTTTAGAAATTGGAGATTTCATTACATTATGTTATGCAATACTTTTCTAACTACGACTACTTACACTTCAACAAAATGTTCAGTGTGCTCAACGATTCAAATAATTTGATAACGCTTCGATGCTAGATTATGGGAAGTGTGTTTATCCAGTCGTAAACGTATTTAATAATATTAATATGAACTGCTAGTTAAGTTATTGGCATTTTTTTAAACAAACAAAGTACAATGAACTGCATGTGTGCTAGCTAGCATAGTAATGTTAATGCTTGATATATTTGCAATTGTTGAGCGACTTATTGCAAATCAATAAATTCTCATGTGCATCAAGTAATAGACTAGATGTAAATTCAACATAATTACATTTAATGACGTTTGCGTTTTGTAATACATTTCACATTGCTTTAAGGATAATACAAAAAGGACCCTAAAACTTTCTCTTCTCTGACATTTTTTTAAATTAATTCCTTCTTTAAAAGTTAAAATACAATAATTGAAATCGGGCACCAGAAAACAATTCATCTGTTGTTGTTTTTTTTTTCAATTAAAACAATTGTAGTTTTTTGAGCCTATTTGTGTACCGCGGTGGTATTTAACCAGTTCATTTCCGTTTGCGTATGAATATGTGGCTCTGTTAACTCAGGAATTCGGATCCTTCTCATTGTTTGGAACATTTACTTGAGCGATTTATTGTACGTGTCAGGAAACTTTTTCGTCCCTTATTTGCCTGAGTCTAAAGGGAAGTTATCAGTAATTGAGTGAATTACCATAATACAAATTAGATTTACTTGTAATAGTCTAAAGCGAGGAGATTCAACACGCGAGTACATTGAATGAATTAAGCTGATTTGATTTGGTAAGATATTTACTGTTACAACAATGTATGTCTATAGTTTTCAAATTGGACTTGCAAAAGGAACAAAGCTAGTCTTCTGTGTGGAACAAATCAAATACATCGCCTTAATTAAGCCGCATTAAGTTGTCTAATAGTTCAGTACATTATTTTGTTATTCTTATATTCAGATAGTTACTCTGCATGTAAGGTAATATTTGATCACTTTATGTCTGGCTAAGTAACTTAGTTGGCATCGCACTGCTCCACAAAATACTTTTAAATAAGGGCGCGGAACTTTGAGAGTGACCAGTTTTAGTAGTTCATATCGCGATGTATTCTGACATCCAAATTCTGCTTTTATAACAACACTGGATACATTATGTATGTGTGTGTGTGATACACTATGCATGTGTGTATGATAAGCAATAAATAAAATGTACATTATTTACCAGCAATTAGCATACGTCATGGCCAATTAATACATGATTCAATATAAGGCGACTGGAATGTTGTTAATATTATTTGAGGTCCAATGTTGTGTTCGGATTCCATTAACACAACTAAGAGGAAACACGTCACATATTTACACAAAAGATATAAACTCATGGTCGTATTTACTAACATATATAGTAGCACAACGCTGATAGCGACCTGATAACAAGATAACTGATATACATGTTTAATATAAGGTTACTAGATGTTAGTATATGTCCATATTAGGAGGTACATTATACTATTCGGAATCAACGATAAAGTCTTCCTTTTTGGTAGAAATGAAAAAGATGTAACAAAACAAACAACTAATGTAACACTGGTGGTATTTATATAATAATAAGGACTAATTATATTGTTCCACGAGTGCGGGTTCGTTACTGTTCTGAGAGATTTAAGACATGTACACCTTTTATAAGGTTGTTTTATACTTTATTATCAAGTGCTACATATAAATATTCACTTTTACTCAATTCCAGATATGATAACCTGAAATTAACAATAACACAAATTACACATAATAAAATGATGGTCATCTAGTGGCTTTTATAAAAAGTTGCATAGAAAACAATAAAATGATCAATATAAAACATACATATCAGCTTTTATAATACATTCATGACTTTAACAATATTTCAATATTCTTACCATTTATGGAATGGCTGCTTTACCCTCACACAATGGTCTTACTCACAGGATTCTCCGTGAAGATGTTAAGCTCTGCAAGTTAAATGCATGTGCTCATAAAGCATACAGAAATGGTGACTAAGATAGGAAAGAGCAATTCTGAGAAGTGCTGCCATTTTGCTAAGTCGCGAAAATACATTACAAATTAATATAAATGCACAACATATTGGATAATTAATTGTACAAATCGGTACAGAGACGAAAACGAAACTATTGGTAAGAAGAAAAACAAAACCTGCTTAAAGCATGTAACAACACAAACAGACACGATTTCTGGAAAGAAATAGGAAATATCGGAATAGGAAAAGAAAGAAACAAATTAATTCCAATGGAAGTTATTCTTGAGGACGGTACAATATCAACCTTACCACAACAGGTGCTTGATAAATGGAAAAAGTCGTTCGAAACACTTTATAACATACCGACGACAGAAACGTATAGCACATTCGAAGCTAGATCACCACTGGCTGTTGGACAACATGCACTAAATAACGGTTTAGACATATAAGAGATAGAGAAAGCAGTTAAATCACTAAATAAAAACAAAGCCTCCGGATATGACGGAATACCAGCGGAAACTTTAAAAAATAAGCTCACGATATACTTTTTACACAGTCTGTTCAATGTTTGTTTTGACACCGGCAGTGTACCTTCAACATGGCAATACGGACGTATTACCCCAATTCATAAATGTAGTAATTCCGACAAAAGAGATCCAAATAATAACAGAGGAATAACGGTAACATCAGCTATATACAAAGAGTATTGTTCTGTGCTTAACAATAGACTTACAAAATGGGTAGAAACTAACAATATTCTATCCGACACTCAAAACGGATTTCGCCCACAAAGAAGTACCATCGATCAGCTGTCCACTCTTACAAATATTGTTGATGCGCGAAAGAAAAGCAAGAAAGATACTTTTGTCGCATACGTGGACTTTTCTAAAGCCTTTGACCGAATCAATCGACATAAATGATGGTCCAAGCTAGAAAATAATTACGACTTTACCGGTAAAATCTTAATTGCTCTTAAATCCCTTTACGCATCATTTAAATGTGCTGTGCGGGTAAATGATAACACTTCGGAATGGTTTGACGTAAAATCGGGATTAAACCAAGGCTGTTTGGTCTCAACGACTTTGTTTAACCTCTTCCTCAACAACATAAGCGAGCTATTCGAGCAATCAAACATGGGCGTGAAAATTAACGGCAAAATTATAAGTCACTTGTTTTATGCAGACGATTTAGTTTTGATCACAGAAAATGAGGAAGATCTCGAACACCTATTTACTTTATGATCACAGTGGTGCGAAATAAATAATATGAAAATTAATACTGATTAATCGAAGATTATGCATTTTCGACCCCCTTCCAAACAAAAAACGAAGTTTAATTTTAAGTGCAATGATAACGTTATAGAATGCGTGTAAAGCTACCGTTATCTTGGCTTAATGTTAACTGACACTTTGGACTATAACGTGACGGCAAAACATGTAGCGCAGTCAGCTACACGAGCCCTTGGTCTTATAATCGAAAAGTTTAAAGCATTGGGCGGGATGCCATACGAAGTTTTCTCAAAACTCTACGAAGCATGTGTCTGGCCTACCATTAGCTACGGAGCCGCAATATGGGGGACCAGAGAGTTCTCGTGCATTAATGCAGTCCAACATAGAGCTGCCCGCTTATTTCTGGGGGTTGGGAAGTACACGCCAAATGCCGCTGTGAACGGGGACATTGGATGGACGCCACCAATAGTAAAACAGTGGAAAGCCGTTATCACTCATTGGATTAGACTCTCAAATATTGACACCAATAGACTTAACAATTTTATGTTTAGAGCTATTTCTTCTCACAATAAATGCTGACCAATTTTGTTAAAATTACCGTTTAATCGTTTACTGAACATGATTTAAACATAAATACCTATGTCAGTAAATCACAATTAACACAAATAATTGATTTGTTCCAATCAAATATGTCAAATAAGTTAATTCAGACATGGTTAAATCAAATTAATTCAGCTACTGGTAACGGTTACAGTACAGGTGGAAATAAATTACGCCTTTATAAGACTTTTAAAAGTACATTTTAAGCTAAACCTTATGTTAAGAATAGAACTATAACAAGAAATGAAAGGAGTGCTTTAGCCAAGTTCAGGTGCGGTGTAGCACCCTTAAAAATTGAAACTGGTCGTTACCAAGGAATTGTTTTAGAACAACGAACTTGTTTTTACTGTAAAACTATGGTGGAAGACGAAACCCATGTTTTACTCCAATGTACATTGTACAATACCTTGAGAAATGAAATTGTATAAAAAGCGACATCCATCAATAATGATTTTAATTTATTTACAGTGCCTGATAAGATTTCATTCCTACTCTCCGATGAAAATATGGTAAAATATAGTGCCAAAACATGTCATGAAATACTAAGATTAAGACGTAACTACATGTATAAATAATGTATATTGAATTTTAGTATTTTGTTGTTGTAAATATTATATACTCGTATGTATAGATATATGTGTGTATATGTTGTACATACAAACGTAGATAAATATTGTATTTATTATTTTACCTATCCTTTTATTGTTTAGTAATATCGTCTTATATGACGTAGGTTCATACATTGTACAGTCTCTCGTAACTCTATTAGAGTGGTTTTATACATGAACTTGTTTTAATTTGCTACATGTTTTATATACCATGAATGTATAAAAGTAAGACTCAAATAAACTTTCTGTCTGTCTGTCTGTACAAAACACATCAATTATCCACAATCATTATAAAAAAACACTATTGCAACCAAGAGACTTATACTTACATCAAAGTAGAATTGCTCTTAAATTACATTTGAAAAACCATGTCCTTCCAGCTCAACCCATGAAAAACTTCTGTCAGAACGGGAAAGAAACATGACCATAAGACTCAATATACAGGAAAGAAAATAGGATAGAAACAACTATGCACACAAAGGAGACAACTTTTAAATATAATTTGTGACTGTTTACACACCTCCCCCAGCTCAGAAATGATGTCCTCATCATAACATGTGTATGTCCATAATATTTGTCAAATGTCACAAGAATTGTCCCTGTCACATAACAAAGTCTGTCTTACATAAGAAAATACAAACGTACTATGATACAGTACTATACCAATACTATAAAGTAAGCATTACACCAACTTACAATACATTACCACTACAAGTGTACAGTAACTAACTATACAACTACAAATATAGACTCATACTTACAACTAGATCTGTACAGATTACAGAATGATACAGACTACTAATACTTACCATGTAACAGCACATTTATCTCTCCCCTGTTTTTAATATGTGTCCTCACATAGACTCACACAAATTAAACACATATTTAAAACAAAATAAAACACACAAAATAGAATATAAAATAAAATTGTGTATCAAATATCAGGCTATTTGCAACACAATTATGCATACTGATTGTTAAAAAACAATATAATACACACATGAAAAACAACAAAAACATTCACATACAATATCATTATTACACAGTTAATGTGCATCTATTGTATAATACTATTTATAATTCTTTTTACCATATCTAGTTTAAACATATTTATTTCTTTTTGGCAAGTACAATATATCAAAATACACAATACAATAGTTATCAGACCATATATGGGCTCATTTTATTAATCAATTCACTGTTCATGAACTCGTCAAGAATAGTGAACCATGAATTTTCTCGCATATTTACACATGCATACATTTTCAAATCCTTATACCTATCTGGGACATTTCTTACTCTGTCTGACCTTCTTGGTGCAGGTCTCTAACCTCATTCGCTGACTCGCTTACATCATGCACTTGCACACTTTCCCTTTCTTCAGTCCTTGGTTCTATTATCACATCAACATTTTTAGTCAGAACAGGGCTTTCTTCCACATTTAAACCATCTTGTTCTTCACTTTCAACTCCTACGTGTTCAACATTTTCAAATGTACTGTCATCTTGAATGACAGTATTAGGACCATTAATTACTGAATGTCCATTATCTGATACATGTACTACAACTTGATCATCCGTAACAACGGTTTTCATTTGGGCGTCCCCAAATACAAGTTGCTCCATTTCATCCTCTGACTTAGTGACGTCACTTTCTTCCACATCATGTTTCTCTATTACAGAAACATTTTCTTTATACTCGTCCGGTACCGGTTCTTTTAAACATGTATAATCATTTATCCTAATGATTTCTTCATTTGTCTCATCTTGATTTGAAACCAAGTGCAAATGTTTTCTGTGTAGAGTTTTAACACTTTTTGTTTCTAAGCCCTGAACTTTATAGACTGGCACATTATCATTAACTTGTTCAATTACAGTATATAGGTCTTCTTCAAATTTGTCCGATATCTTATGTTTTCCTTTGAAAGCAAGTATTTTGACCAAAACTCTGTCTCCTACTTCAAGTTTAGCTGCTTTAGCTTTCCTGTCATACACTGACTTTTGTTTTAATTGTGCTTTATCAATGTGTTTTTCAACAATATCCCTGGTTTTCTGCATTCTACGTTGCAAATCCGCAAAATATTCAGAAAACCTTTTCTGATTTGAATCAGGGTTTGTTTTGTCAAAAACAGCATCAATAAACAATTTTGGTTTACGACCAAACATCACTTCAAAGGAGACAATTTTGTGGACTCATGAGGTATGCAATTATAGCTTTATACTAAAGAATATACGTTTTTCTTCCAATTTTATTTTTCTGACTTTTCCAATGTTCCAAGCATGTCTAAAAGTGTACGGTTGAATCGCTCTGGACCAGAGTTTCCTTGCGGCTGATAAACAGACGTATGGGTTTTTTTATGTTTGCAATTGTACACAATACTTTGATGATTTCAGATTCAGAATTGGCACCTTGATCAGTAAGTAACCTGGTAGGTATACCATAGTGCACAATGAAATTATTATAGAATACTTCTGCAGTAGTTTGGATTTTTGTTGGTATAGCCATGGCAAACCTAGTAAAATGATCAGTTATCACCAAAATATTTGAATATCTACCCTTACAAGGTTCAACAAAAATCAAAAATCAAAGCAAACTAACTTCAAAGGATAGGTGGTATTAACATTTATCAATGGTGCTCTGATGTAGGGTTGAGGTTTTTCTTCTCAAACATCTTTCACAATTTACAATCCAGTTTTCAACATCAGTTAACATAAATGGCCAGTAAAAACGCTCTCGCAGAAAACGTGCTGTTCTGTCTTTTCCGGGATGACCAACATCATTGTGCGGACCACAAATAACTTGTTGCCTATAAACTATAGGTAAAACTAATGTTCAACAGTTTCATCATTTTCACTAATCTTTCTAAATAAGATTCCTCTTTTAATGACAAAATTACTATATAGTTTTTTTTTTCATTATTTTGGTCTTCTGTGGAAAAACATTGTGGAATTATTTTATCGATGGTGGCTATTCTCCATTTGTCAATCAATCGATCCATTCTTTGTTGTTTTCTAATTTCTCTTAATTCAATTTGAGCCATTGGCTTTCCAGGATTTTCAGTTATTTCAGCAATATTGACATTCATTGATGACAGTAATTCNCTTCTCAAACATCTTTCACAATTTACAATCCAGTTTTCAACATCAGTTAACATAAATGGCCAGTAAAAACGCTCTCGCAGAAAACGTGCTGTTCTGTCTTTTCCGGGATGACCAACATCATTGTGCAGACCACAAATAACTTGTTGCCTATAAACTAAAACGAATTGTTCAACAGTTTCAGCATTGTCACTAATCTTTCTAAAAAAGATTCCTCTTTTAATGACAAAATTACTAAATAGTTTTTTCATTATTTTGGTCTTCTTTGGAAAAACACGGTGGAATTATTTTATCGATGGTGGCTATTCTCCATTTGTCAATCAATGGATCCATTATTTGTTGTTTTCTAATTTCTCTTAATTCAATTTGAGCCATTGGCTTTCCAGGATTTTCAGTAATTTCAGCAATATTGACATTCATTGAAGACAGTAATTCTACAAAAGGTGGTGAAATACAACCACATATGGCATTCACTACAACAGTGTCCATTGAATACTTACCTGACTCCAGTTGAGAATATGGATAACGGCTCATAGCATCCGCCTCTTTTTTATGTATACCTCTACGGTATTGAATGTAAAAGGAAAAGAACTTAATGCTGAGACCCAACGTTGGCCAGTAGCATCTCATTTAGCAGTTGTTAAAATATATCTTAACGGATTATTATCTGTTAACACACGAAAGTGATTGTTGGTCAAGTAATCAGAAATTTGTTTCTGTTACTGCCCATTTTAGAGCTAAAAACTCTAATTTGTAAGCTGAGTAGTTCTTTTAAGATGTGGACAAAGATCTACTAGCGTATGAAATAACGCGTTTGAGCCCATCTTGTTCTTGGTATAAAATTGCACCAAGTCCTTTGGTAGAAGCATCAGTATGCAATTCAAATGGAAGTTTACAATTTGGATATGCCAATACAGGCGAAGAAGTTAAGATACCTTTCAAAAGTTCAAAACTTTTCTGGTGATCTGCATCCCATTGCCATTCTTTTTTAGACTTCAATTTCGCTTTTTTTTCATTAGTGGGTGGAAGTAAATCAGCCAAACAACGTGTAATGGTACTGAAATCTTTTACAAAACGACAATAATATCCTGCGAAAGCAAGGAAACTTCGAAGTTCATCTGGATTCGTAGGTGTTGGCCACTTACTGACTTTATCATTTTTTTCAGGGTCAGTTTGTACTCCATCACTGCCCACCACATGCCCAAGAAAAGATACATTCTTTCTAAAAACATTACATTTTTCAGGTGCAAGTTTCGAATTCCAAGATTTTAAACGTTCCAATATGTGTTCTATATTCTCCAAGTGTTCTTTGTAACTTTTGCTATAAATAGTAATATCGTCAATAAAAACGACACAAATTTTCATGTTTAACTCACCAAGGCATTCGGTCATTGCTCTTTGGTACGTCCCAGGACTGTTCGTAAAAACCAAAAGTCATTTTTATTAAACTCCCAAAGTCCAAATGGTCCTAAAGTAAANTGTTGGCCACTTACTGACTTTATCATTTTTTTCAGGGTCAGTTTGTACTCCATCACTGCCCACCACATGCCCAAGAAAAGATACATTCTTTCTAAAAACATTACATTTTTCAGGTGCAAGTTTCAAATTCCAAGATTTTAAACGTTCCAATATGTGTTCTATATTCTCCAAGTGTTCTTTGTAACTTTTGCTATAAATAATAATATCGTCAATAAAAACGACACAAATTTTCATGTTTAACTCACCAAGGCATTCGGTCATTGCTCTCTGGTACGTCGCAGGACTGTTCATAAAAACAAAAAGTCATTTTATTAAACTCCCAAAGTCCAAATGGTCCTAAAGTAAATGCTGTTCTTTGTTTATGTGATTTTTCTATTTAAATTTGGTGATATCCTAACTTCATGTCCAATGTAATAACATATTGAGCACCATTTAAACAATCAAATATTTTTTCAAGTCTTGGCAAAGCATAAGAGTTTTTTATTGTTCTTTCATTTAAAGTTCTATAGTCGACACACATTCTTAATTTCCCATTGCGTTTCTTAACCAAAACAATTGGAGAAGCAAATGGTGACTTTGATGGTCTTATTACTCCACATGAGTATAATTGTTCTTAGTGCTCACGCACTTCGTCCACCATGCCAGGCGGTATACGCCTATGACGCAATTTAAAAGGTGTGTCATTTGTCAAGTCAATTCGGTGTGTAGTTTCTGAACATTGACCGATATCTGTATCACTTGTTGAAAAAATATCTTTATGTTTTAACAACAACGTTTTAATTTCAACAATTTGTTCTGGAGTAAGTAATTCATTACTTTCAATCACAATATTGTCAACAACTTCTGTTATTTTCTGATCTAAATTACTTTCTTTCATATTTGTAATTTCAGTTGCTATGTTGTCTGGTTGTAACTCCCCTAAAATTGCTTTAGGTTGAATAGCAACTGTGTTTGTTGTCAAATTTGACAATTTGACAAATATTTCATTGTATTTGCCAGATTCAAACATATTCACAGCAGGTGTAATATCTATGAAATCTGGAATGTGTGCATCAGTACACGCTACAGTTATAACATTTGAAGATGGATAAGCAATTTGTTTATCTGTATAACATTTAANCTGTTGTTGTCGTTAATGACTATTGTTGTTGTTGTTGTTCATATGGCAACACCTACATTCATGCCTAATGCCACAAGTCTGGTATTTTTTTTATTTTATTTTATTTTTTTCTTGTCGGTCACTTATTTAAATATTCAACCAATATTTCAATTTAATTTGCCTGTTTTACTTACCTTTTAATACACACAGCAATTCTACCAGAACCTATGCATCATTTCAACACTACATAAAACTGCTACCATTCATGTACATTGTACAACCAAAACAGTTTTACTACCTGTGTATTCCATAAAAGGAATTACTTCTACAAAAGACTGGTCAGTGAATGTCATTCATAAAGTCAGTATATAAATGTTGTTAACGTTTGCAAAAAATCAAAGTAAGACCCATCACCAAAAAGAATTTCAAAATTATTAGGATAGACGTGTTGTTTCGCTTTCTCGTGCCCTTGACCATTGTTTGATAGCGCTGTTAATATCAACGGCAATGACATAATATCAAACAGTTTCAAACCTGCGAATGCTTCAGCACAATACAATTCAACCTGACTAAGCAGTCACTTGAGTAAGGCAGCCACCTGACGTCAATGGTTATCTGGCATTAGCGGTCAGTCTAGATTTTCCTCCACGGAAATCAGTCTTTAACACACCTTCCAGCGAGTGTAACGGTCAACGGCCGTAAGCGGCGATCGGCCATTATGTATCACCCCAAAAGCCATTTTTCACCTTCTTTAATCAGTCACGATACATCATTTCGATGTCTTTGAAACATTAGTTGTTAAGTATGGTCACATTTTTTAAGCTATTCCCAAAGGTCACCTATTTTCATGTTTCGTAAAGGGTGTCCGACACAACATCTGTCCAATTTGGGTAAAATAGTTGTATTTGATTTAAAAGGAACGTTTATGCTCATATTTAATGACTTTTTAATACTTAATATGCATATCAGTATGAGAAATGTACATATATTTGTTATATTCTTAATTTAATCCGCTAACTTATGATTATATTAATTCGGTTCTTTTTTCTAATAATGTAATATATCATGACTATACCTTACTATTGTTTTTACTACAAAACTTCTAAGATGCAAATTAACCAAGCCTGCATCAATTTGATACGTTACAAATCTGTACATACATATATTTATTTGCGTTCATGATCCTGGCTTCCTAAACAACTACTTTCTCGGATCTTGGAAAACCGGCTAAAAAATCATAGAATATATTGCAATAATATCAGTGTATAATTTATTACAATTACCTTTTGCCAGTGATTGTCATATTTTTGTACCGTCTTTCTTTACAAATTTATAAATTTGTGTTTTATTAGTAAAAGCTGACTAATACCACAATTATATTAATAAGTTGATAAAAAAAAATCCCTTCTTGATACCGCTTAGGCTTAGCTCATTCTTCCTACATGTTGTGCACACAATTTGCTTAATCCTAACGGTATTACCTATTTTTTCCTTGATAGGCACAGCTGACATGATCTCGGGTAGCTCCGACATTATCAATTCGACCATTGGTAAATTTCATTATGTATCGCCCTCGTGTGCGGTTGCAGTCGAGCGAATAAATCACGAAACAAATGACATAAACTTGTTCGAAAACAGAAATTAAAGCTACCAACAGCAAGTTGCAATATCGTCTGAATCTCACTGTTTTAACTTGCACCTTTTAAAAAGAAATTTGACTTTCTTGAAAACTGCTATCCGAATCAGCGCCTACAAAAGAAGCAAATGACGTGTGCACAAGACAACCCCGCACAATTAAGGTTAAAGATCACTTATAATATTAGAATCCTCGACAAATCAGGCTAAATAATTATGTACCGTTATTTCATTCACATGCAATGATCACTATGTATGAATATTGGTGTTGCTATACATGTTTTTAAATTATCGGAAGTCACAATATTGTATTAAAAATTGTAGTTTGTTATATTGCCCTAATTATATATGTTATATACTTGAGTGAAAATAAAAGTTCTGTTCTATTCTGTTCTTTTGTGTGGGTAAAGAATCTGATTGCGGTAACTGCCTTTGATGTCATTAATGCGCAAAAACAAATTATAGGGTGTTAGAAAGGTTAGTTTTCCAATGACAATTAAAATCTTCACAATATGTTGTATCAATGTATGTAACACGTTGTAAATAATTAACTCTTATTACGCGAGGGCTAATTAGTACTTTTCCGCGTACATGTAGTAATAACATAAACAATAATGATTTAAACATAACATTTTGGATCATTAGTTAACTGAGCTTTCTAGCGTACACGTCAATTGTACATGCAATCAGATTAATAAAATACGGATTAACAATGAGCTTGAAACGGAAGTATCTCGCGTTAGAGAGAAGAGTCAAGTGTGCTAAACTCACTGAGTCTAGAAAAAGTGAGAATTATTGCATTTGGGTTGAAAAATCTATGTTATACAACAATTTATTTTAAAAGTTACATAACGAGGATAAATACGGACTTCGGTCTTAGTAAAGAAGTATTTGATAAATATACACTAAATGAAAACCAACACATTGAGAATTTCATATAAAACAATTAATAAACATTTCTGACCAATTATTTCCTTATTGCATTTATTCGATATTTTCAATACAAATTTACAAGACATCCTTTTATATTGGATATTAAATAATACACTATATGTTATATTCCGGTCTTCAACCCTTTCATTCGCAATGGTTTTGTTTCGTGCACGGTCGAATGTTTCCGCCATTGTAAGTATACCCCACATAGTCGAAACAGTGAATCGCTTCTTTTTTCATTTTTAAATAACGTAGCGCATTAGACATTCTCCTGATGTCATCGAGACATCGATTTGTTTTAATAGAGAAATGTAATAAGCTTTGCCTAAGGGCACCTTCTGGATGATAAATTCCATGAAAAAATGTTCAAATTGATATTTTAATACGCTTAGAGTGTTGTCACATATTAATGATTTTGTTTGAGTAATCATAAACGGTGTACGATAATAATAACTCATTTATTAAAGACTAAACAATGGCACAAATATATTACCACAAATTACCCTGGAAGACATATTGAGTAAAAGNAATTTTTCTTTCCCACTTGAAAAATGCGACCGTTCGCGCCAAGATCACGTGACAAGATCGAATAACAGATTTGACATTCCTATATTCGCATTTTATTTCAAATGTATTTTGCACTTATATTTTATGACCGGAGAGCCGCTTACTGATTGGCACCCGAAATCATTTGGGATTAACATGTTTGATGTGACTTTCTTTGTGTCAAACTGATTACGCGGGCCGTATCAGCGATCTGTTATTCGAATACTGACCATACAATCGAATATTCGAATAATTTGCCATCACTAAAAAACACTATTGCAACCAAGCGACTTATACTAACCTCAAAGTAGAACTGATCTTAAATTACATTTGAAAAGCCATGTCCTTCCAACTCAACCCATGAAATCCTACTGCCTGAGCGGGAAAGAAACATGACCAACAAACTCAATGTACAGGAAAGAAAATAGGATAAAAACAACTATGCAAACAAGGGAGACAACTTTTAAATATAATTTTTGACTGGGTACACACTTCACCCAGCTCAGAAATGATGTCCTCATCATAACATGTGTTTGTCCATAATATTGTGTCAAATGTCACAAGAATTGTCCCTGTCTCATAACACAGTCTGTCTTACATAAGAAAATACAAACTAACTATGATACAGTACTATACCAATACTATAAAGTAAACATTACACCAACTTACAATACATTACCACTACAATTGTATAGTAACTAACTATACAAGTACAAATATAAACTCATACTTACAACTAGATCTGTAAAGACTACAGAATGATACAGACTACTAATACTTATCATGTAACAGCTCTCCCATGTTTTTGATATGTGTCCTCACATAGACTCACACAAATTACATACATATTAAGAACAAAATAAAACACACAAAATAGAATATAAAATAAAATTGTGTATCAAATATCAGGCGATTTGCAACACAATTATGCATACTGATTGTTAAAAAAACACAATATAATACACATATGAAAAGCAATAAAACAAATCACATGCAATATCATTATTACACAGTTAATGTGCAAATCTATTGTATAATACTTTTTATAATTCTTTTTACCATATCTGGGCTAATTGTATCAATCAACTCACTATTCATGAACTCGTCAAGAATAGTGAACCATGAATTTNATTGTATTTAAAGCATTTCATAATCAAACCCCAACAAACATACTTGACCTTTTGACGCCTTCACGAAATACGCACTATAATTTGCGATCTTGCGAAAAGGGGGATTTAAATCTTGTGCGAATACCCAAAACAAACTATTTCAAACAATCGTTTGAATTTTCTAGCACAAACATTTGGAATTTGTTACCCCAATCTATACGTCAAAAAACAATTTAATAACATTTAAGAAAAAATAAAAAGCTTATCTTTCTACCACCCTTTATGAAATAAACTGAACATGCTTTATGTTTTTTTTTTAGTTTTTAGTTTTTATTTTTTTATTTTTTTAAATAACCTTAGTTTAATGTTTAAATACTGTTCTTGCATAAATGGTAACTGTAGTTTTATGTCTGTCATATGTTATGCTTGTGTTTGTACTTGCGTGCATACGTGTGTGTTTAAAATTGAAAGATGCAATATGATGTATTTGCTGTAAATTGTATTATGTTAGAAGACCTTGTTGAAAATAAGAAATGTATTATATAAATTGAATATTTAATATGTTATTTCATCTAATGTATTTTTTAACATGTCTATCTTCTTTAAATAAACATTGTATTATTATAGGTTAAAAACTAATTGTTAAACAGTTTCATCTTTTTCACTTATCTTTCAAAATAAGATTCCTCTTTTAATGACAAAATTACTAAATTGTTTTTTTCATTATTTGGTCTTCTTTGAAAACACATTGTGGAATTATTTAATCGATGGTGGCTATTCTCCATTTGTCAATAAATGGATCCATTCTTTGTTGNATTTGAGCCATTGGCTTTCCAGGATTTTCAGTAATTTCAACAATATTGACATTCATTGATGACAGTAAGGTGGTGAAATACAACCACATATGGCATTCACTACATCAGTGTCCATTGAATACTTTCCTGACTCCAGTTGAGAATATGGATAACGGCTCATAGCATCCGCATCTTTGTTATTAATACCTCTACGGTATTGAATGTCAAAAGAAAAAGAACTTAATGCTGAGACCCAACGTTGACCAGTAGCATCTAATTTGGCAGTTGTTAAAATATATGTTAACGGATTATTATCTGTCAACACACGAAAGTGATTGTTGGTCAAGTATTCAGAAAACTTTTCTGTTACTGCCCATTTTAGAGCTAAAAACTCTAATTTATAAGCTGAGTAGTTCTTTTCAGATGTGGACAAAGATCTGCTAGCGTATGAAATTAAGCGTTTGAGCCCATCTTGTTCTTGATATAAAATTGCACCAAGTCCTCTGGTAGAAGCATCAGTATGCAATTCAAATGGAAGTTTAAAATTGGAATATGCCAATACAGGCGAAGAAGTTAAAATACCTTTCAAAAGTTCAAAACTTTTCTGGTGATCTGCATCCCATTGCCATTCTTTTTTAGACTTCAATTTCCCTTTTTTTCATTAGTGGGTGGAAGTAAATCAGCCAAACAACGTGTAATGGTACTGAAATCTTTAACAAAACGACGATAAGCTTGAAAATGTCCAGTCCGTCCACATTTATGGCATGATCTGGCAAACGTAAAACTGGAGGTTGGCCTAGAGGGTCGCCAATTTCTACCTACCTGACTTCTGAAACCAGGCCTTTCCCCTCTATTTTGAGAAAATTGTCTTTGCCTTTCACCTCTACTGGTGTATGGTCTGTACTGAACATGCTCATACTTACCTGATTGTTTTTCATTTTCAAGTTAATCTATGCGTTCATTCATTTTTTTTAAATGTTCTTAATTTCACTTATTGCAGATGTTTCAGGTGTTACTACTGGTTTACAAGGTTTTGTTTCACTATTGTTTTCATCGGTCAAATCTAATTCTAATTTTCGCAGCTCAATTTGAAAGGTATCATGTTTGTATGCTGCCATGCGTTTTAACTCTTTTCTCAAACCCTGGTATAAAATACCTTTCAACATTTCAAAATCATTTTTTTACACCATCTACAGCCACAGCTTTATCAAAAAGATCTTCAACTCTTGATGCAAAAGAGGTCACCGATTNATTTCAACAATTTGTTCTGGAGTAAGTAATTCATTATTTTCAATCACAATATTGTCAACAATTTCTGTTCTGTTCTGATCTAAATTACTTTCTTTCATATTTGTAATTTCGGTTCCTATGTTGACTGGTTGTAACTCCCCTAAAATTGCTTGAGGTTGAATAGCAACTGTGTTTGTTGTCAAATTTGACAATGTGACAAATATTTCATTGCATTTGCCAAATTCAAACATATTCACAGCAGGTGTAATATCAATGAAATCTAGAATGTTTGCATCAGCACAAGCTACAGTTGTAACACATGAAGATGGATAAGCAATTTGTTTATCTGTATAACATTTAAATTTCTTACTTCATTTGGTTTCAACAAAATAGTCTCCCTGTTCAAACTTTTTACAATTGCAACTCTGCCATTATTTCTTTTCAAAGACTTTTCTCTCAATGAAATAGCTCTAAAGCTCAAAAACCATGGTGTATGTAACTTGGCTTTCTGTAAAAACTGTTCACCAAATGTATCATGACATTCTTCCAACAATCTGTTCAAAATATTGGTTCCCAGAATAACTGGTACTTTTGAAGAATATTTTGTGTCGGGTGACACTAAAAATAAACAATAACTCTGTTTCGAACTCTCAAGTCCTCCACAAATTTGTACTTCAAGTTCAACAAAACCAAGATATGGCAACTGATTACCATCAGCACATTCAATGTTAAGCAAATCATTCAATGGCTCCAAGCTGATGTTTTAAAAATTATTGTTGTAAAAACTTTCCGAAATGATACTTACACAAGATCCAGTGTCTAACAATGCTCTGGTATTGATGTTACTAAACACTATACTTACCTCGCTGACCTCCACTACTAATGTGGGATCTTTCATAGATTTAGTGCTCCGGTTCGAAGCTTAACTGGAGCACAATCTAGTTTGGGCACTCAGCTTGAAAATGTCCAGTCCGTCCACATTTATGATATGGCAAACGTAAAACTGGAGGTTGGCCTAGAGGGTCGCCAATTTCTACCTACCTGACTTCTGAAACCAGGCCTTTCCCTTCTATTTGGAGAAAATTGTCCTCGCCTTTCACCTCTACTGGTGTATGGTCTGTACTGAACATGCTCATACTTACCTGATTGTTTTTCATTTTCAAGTTTATCTATGCGTTCATTCAATTTTTTTAAATGTTCTTAATTTCACTCATTTCAGAAGTTTCAGATGTTACTACTGGTTCACAATGTTTTGTTTCACTATTTTTTTCATCAGTCAAATCTAATTCTAATTTTCGCAGCTCAATTGTAAAGGTATTATAATTTTTCACAGTATCATGTTTGTATGCTGCCATGTGTTTCAACTCTTTCCTTAAACCTTGGTATAAAATACCTTTCAAAATTTCAAAATCATTCTTTTTTTACACCACCTACAGCCACAGCTTTATCAAAATGATCTTCTACTCTCGATGCAAAAGATGACACCGATTCATTAGGTTTCTGTGTACAATTGTACAAACTTTAAGAATAACTTCCTTAGGTTCAATGTCACCATAGACACTTTCTAATTTATTCAAAACTTGTTGAAGATTCACTCCAACACCTAAACTCCTAAGACTTTCTGCTACGTTACCTTATAACATGTAATATTTGTTCTTGACTGAACAATCCTTCAGCCAATAGAGATTCAATTTCAAATTTAAAACATGGCCAAGAAACTTCTCCTTTATTTTGTTCCCCACTAAAGTTTTGTATTTAAAGGCAATGAAAGGATGCAAACGGTCCAACATGGACATTACTTTCGTTATCAGTATGTACATGGTCTTGTTTTATAGTCACATTTGACTTTGTTTTTGGCTTTACAGCACTAAAATTGTGCATGAAAGTAGCTAAGTCGGCAGCTGTTTCAATGTTCTGGTCAATCTGAAGCTCTTCAAAAGTTTTCAATAATTTTAATTGAGCCCCGGTAATTTCAGTACCACCAAATGCTTCATTTGACTTCAAATCCTCGCTAGACATGTTTAAAACTACATTTACCTGACTTCAATAATAAAAAAATTGATATCACTTCACTACCTCCTCAAGTCACCACATACAGCAAACTCATACATATTAAACATCATACACTAAATAAAAGTTCACATAACATTTATTGATTATTGGTATAAAATATACTTAATAATCACCATACAATTGTCACTTGAGGTTTAAATCCCATTACACCTGTACTACAAATTAAAACTTGTCAATCTCAAAACACAATAATCCACTGTCATTTGAGCTATTCACAATAAAACACAACTCCACGATTCAACACTTTTCAAGAACACGATTCACTTTGACTGTTCACGCAAACCAATTGTCAATTTCACACTATATTGTTCATACTCAGGCAGGAACATGTATTATTACTACACAACAATGTCCAAATATATTATTTTCATCCACATATTTCACTGTAGACACACAAGTTGTTTGCATAATACAATGCGTAATTTATTTCTGTTGAATGTTTGTAATGTCAATAACACATAACAATATAAAATAATTGAACACAGTATTCAACTTGGGATTATTTCCACTCAAATTGCCTTACTCCAGTTTGTATCCACATAAATGCTTCAAATACAAACATCACATTTTAACTCAAATGCAAAATAACTATTTCACTTACACATGCAAGCTCAATTCCAACAAATGGTAATAAATGTCACAGTAAATATCAAAGTTCAAACTATGTTAATATTTTTTCAAATTCAAATTTAAATAAACCACATTAAATGCAATACTGAATTAAAAAAACTGCAAATAAGGTCTTAATCTTTGATATATTGTTGTTACTGTTGTTTATTGTTGTTGTTATTACTATTGTTGTTGTTGTTGACGAGAATTGTTGTTGTTGTTATTAACTACTGTTGTTGTTGTTGACGACAATTGTTGTTGTTGTTGATGACTACTATTGTTGTTGTTGACTACTGTTGTTGTTGTTGTTGAAAACAACTGTTGTTGTTGTTGATAACAACTGTTGTTGTTGTTGATGACTACTGTTGTTGTTGTTGATGACTACTGTTGTTGTCGTTAATGACTATTGCTGTTGTTGTTGTTCATATGGCAACACTTACATTCATGTCTTATTCAACAACTTTGGTATTTATTTTCTAAATTTGTTATTTTTGTTCTTGTCGGTCACTTATGTAAATATTCAACCAATATTTCAATTTAATTTGCCTGTTTCACTTACCTTGTAATCAACACAGCAATTCTACCAGAACCTATGCATCATTTCAACACTACACAAAACTACTACCATTCATGTACATTGTACAACCAAAACAGTTGTACTACCTGTGTATTCCATAAAAGGAATTACTAATACAAAAGAATGGTCAGTGAATGTCATTCATAAAGTCAACCAATGAAATGTCAGAAATTCTGTGAGGTCACTTTTCACCAAAAATATCAAGCAATCAATCAACTTGGCAAAATTCAACACAATTTTTACTCACTGTCAAACATGAATGTTCCAGTTTTAAGACTTTGTATACAAAGGGTGAGCAATTTCCATGAAGAAAACAGACCCAAAAAAAACTGGAAGGTTGCCAATAGTTTTACTTTCTCAATACACGGTGAAAAATTAACCTATTTAAAAGACAATAGCAGCATTTCTACAGAATTAAATGCAATATTAGTTAATTAACTAGGTTTTATATTAAAATAGATATATTCCATCACCAAATATTCATATATCATGCAAGTGAACCTTTCATACAAAAAATCTACTCACGCGCAGTTGACCTTGATACTGTACACAATTTGTTTCAGCCACTATATGCTCAATTGTTTAATGGTTCAATATTCACATTTATGGAAATTTGCAATTTTAATTGTCCTAATCTTCCGTGAAGATCTAACGAGCAGGATGACGGTCTCGAAGATTTGCGTTATGCGGGAAAAATACCCGCAAAATGGTGCAACCATAATAACTGGAAACTTGAACAAAAGCGGCAGCACGATGGCCACTAAGAAATTAAAACGGCACCAAAACGTCCAGGTGAAGTAAAAACATCTGCAGATGGAACAGCAACCTCATGTACAGTACATGTAAACACGATATCCAGTCTGCCAACATGAAGTGGCTCCGACTGCTCCCGCAGCCGGAATTGATACCCTCGTCGATCACATTTTTCAATATGTTGACAATTGTTGAAAAAAATTGTCTAGCACAAAGTAGCACTTAAAATGTCTTAAAATTTAAATNAATAACTGGAAACTTGAACAAAAGCGGCAGCACGATGGCCAATTAGAAATTAAAACCGCACCAAAACGTCCAGGTGAAGTAAAAACATCTGAAGATGAAACAGCAACCTCGTTTACAGTACATTTTTCAATATGTTGACAATAGTTGAAAAAAAAATTGTTTAGCACAAAGTAGCACTTAAAATGTCTTAAATTTAAATTCTGTTAAAAACACACGTTGGGCGCCACTTTGTAACACTGTTGGTATATATATAATAATAAGGACTAATTATATTGTTCCACGAGTGCGGGTTCGTTATTGTTTTGAGAGATTTAAGACATGTTCACCTTTTATAAGGTTGTTTTATACTTTATTATCAAGTGCTACATATAAATATTCACTTTTACTCAATTCCAGATATGATGACAACCTGAAATTAACAATAGCACAAATTATAGTTAAATAACATACATAATAATATGATGATCATCTAGTGGCTTCTATACAAAGTTGCATTGAAAACAATAGAATGATCAATATAAAACGTACATATCAGCTTTAATAATACATTCATGACTTTAACAATATTTCAATATTCTTACCATTCATGGAATGGCTGCTTTACCCTCACACACTGGTCCTACTCACAGGATTCTCCGTGAAAATGTTAAGCTCTGCAAGTTAAATGCATGTGCTCATAAAGCATAGATAAATAGTGACTAAGATGAGAAAGAGCAATTCTGAGAAGTGCTGCCATTTTGCTAAGTCGCGGAAACACATTACAAATTAATATAAATGCACAATATATTGGATAATTACTTGTACAACACAAATCTATTATCCACAATCATTATAAAAAACACTATTGCAACCAAGAGACTTATACTAACCTCAAAGTAGAACTGCTCTTAAATTACATTTGAAAAAACCATGTCCTTCCAGCTCAACTCATGAAAAACTACTGCCAGAGCGGGAAAGAAACATGACCAACAGACTCAATGTACAGGAAAGAAAATAGGATAAAAACAACTATGCACACAAGGGAGACAACTTTTAACTAGAATTTGTGACTGGAAACACGTACATTAACTTCATCATTTAGAAAAAAAAATACAAAACTCAACTAGTTATCGTTTTTATCGGAAATAATAAAAGCTCTTGATCAAGAAATACAAAACGACAAGACACAAAAATAATTGCAACATATTACGAATCTTTTTATTTTATTTTATGTATTAGATAATTTTATTGCAATTGTTTATCTCTCGCCTAAGAATTACTTAATTGTGTTGAGACGTTGGAAATGTGTTAAAGGGCTGCATTTTGTATTTATATTAGGTTTGAGTGTTCATAGATGATCCTGCATTCAAGAGTGTGTTGCAGCCCTTCAAAAAATCATTATCATGTAGTATTTCATTTTGAATATGCCTTCCAGATACATAAATAATAAAATATACCACACATATTTCAATGTGGTAAATTTATGACACACCAAAGACAATGCAATGGAATCATTTATGCACATATATGAAACAAGTATTTAACACGAGTGTGGAATACGGGGAGTTGAATACTGTATCTAAAAGGGCTGTTCAAAAGGTTTCGGATCAAAGGTCTTTATTTTTTATACAATGCGAAAATTAGAATACAATTTGAGAAATTGCTAAGTAGAAATAAAATGTATATTTCTCAATTTTACCCTATGTAGCCATAGTGACAGTGGAATGTATATAATAACCTTTCTTATCCTATTCTTCTGAATTATATGAATACAATTCTAAATACGCAAATGTTAAAATGTTATTACTTATTCAAATTAATAAACAGATGTTGAACCTGTATACGAATTTTCTTGAACAACCCGTGTTTAAATCATGTATGGGAAGATAACGTATTTATTTATATATCATTCCGTATTTGTCTACTTTGGTTGTCATCAGCACTAAAAAGTCTTTGCTAATCAACATTCTCAGAACGTTTGGTAACCATTCGCGGAAAACTGGATATAAAACAGAGCAAAAATCAAAGCAAAGCCCTATGTTCAGTATTTCAATAACCCCAACATAATGGGTGGAATTCGGCTTGTAACGGAACTTGGCCTCAATAGAATGTTTATATTAATATTTTCAGAGAGTTTTGAACAATCAGATGAAATCTGGTTAAGTAAGACGGCAGACATTGTCAAAGAGCCTTATTTATAGAAGTTGAAGGGACAAAACTTCAAAGTACATGTTGAGATTTTGCTTGCTTTAGAACATGGCCTATATGTTTCGGAAAGATAGGTGACTTAAGAATTTCACAGATATGTCTCTCGAACCCGTTTGTTTCCTGGAAATGCGTAAGTATTTCCGTTTGCTTTCCTGCTCGGCGGCGTCGGCTCGAAATTCAAGATCGTTGATTAGTTTGGTGAGGTACATCTAAATAGGATGTGTATTGTTTTGTGTGATTAACTTATTTTACTTGATATTGTTTATAATGTAGTTTAAATGGTTTTCCTGATATCTTCTTCTTTGAATAGTGTTCATTACATGCCGATTGTGTCAAGCTTAACCATCTTATTTAGTATTTGCTTATGTAAAGTTCCGTTAAAATGTCGAGAAATAAACAGTTAATTAAAAAGTATGATTTTAACTTTTGTCCTGAGTATGAGTGGCATTTTGAAATCATTTTAACATATTCTTATTTAGTAACATATCAATCAGACAATATTGTATTTAGATCATAGGAAACACTGTACCATATTACGATATCTTCAACAATATGCACGGTGTCGTTATCTGTTTGTTGTTTGTGACTTTTATTTTGATTGATCGCCGTAATAATGTTCATTTAAAAACCAGTTAAATAAATGACCTTCAATTGTGACATTTCTAAGGTAATATAATTATGCTTTTTTTGAAATCACATTTTCATTCGCTCTTCAAACTATATATTACATACCGTTGCATCCTGATACGTAATACGTCTACATTAATTATATGATTTATGACATAATCAACGTCACACAGTTAATTCCTTGCGTTTTGCGTAAAGAGAAACACATTAAAAAAATGATTGTTTTGTGGTTATGGATAAACGTTGTTTTATAAATGACGACAAGTATTCAATCAGTTGTTAACGTACAGAGGCGAATTGCACTATTAAAATAAAATTGCATCGTGGTTCATCAATTGAACAGTGTTTAATCAGTTTCAAGATTCACGAATGTTAAGGTAATTTAACACTAATCGAAAAAAGCACACTAGAAAAAAGATAGCTGATTGCTATTCTCCAAAGCCTACTATTTTCATTTCTTGCTTAGAACTATATTATTCATTATCATCCTAGCTTTCTATCGTTTGCCCCATAAGCGTTCAAATTGTTGTTCGTCACCGGGAAAACTAATGATGCAATTATAATCAAATTCGAAACACAGTCTGTATACCACACAACAGGATAAACGGCAGACAAAACACATATCACGTTTTGTTGATACAAACCAACAAAGTTCATGCATATGTGTCGTTTAATTTGTGTATTGCTCATTGATGCGAGGTCAAAAACACACAGAAGTAATCAATTACATTTGCAAATGTCATTCAAGCTAAAATTAAAATTTAAAAATGCGAATAAAATGTATTGTTTTTGCGGGACCATGAAATTACATCTCTAATTTTAACAAATCAATTTAAAAAATGGATGCATATTCTGAATTTACGACTGTTATTAACGGTTGTATATGCGTCGATTATGTTACATGTTTAATATACGTCACTATGATTATAATGTGTTAAATTTTAAAGGTCTTAGAAATGGAACGTTTATTTTGTCGTTTCATTTACCACAACATATCTAACGAGTGTATACGTTTATTTTTCTTTATAGTTTATACCATGTAGAAAATTTACCTGTAACGTGTAGATGTTTTTCGCGAAACGAGTATAAATTGTACTTGTAACATATTAACATGCATTAAAGAAAACCAAACGTTCCTGAAAAAAGTTGAAAACGTAATTGTATGATTATTACTGCTCATGAATGATCCTTTNGATTTTTTTTTTTTTTTTTTTTTGTCTTTCGGATACTAGAATGGAGAAATGAACCGAAATAAACGAAAATGAACAAAAACAATTTTTTTTTGGCGACCCCAATAAAAAATTGAGGGTCGGCGCCAATTCTGGAGACACGGTCGGGCGACCGGAAACGGACCTATTTTTTTTTGGCCTAGGGCAAAGCGTGGTTTTAAGCGAAGGCTAACAAACACTAAGTTAAAAGTGAGATTGGTGATTGTTCCGAAAGATGTTTTCTACTGCTTCAACCACACGACTGATGTGTATAAAAAATAACGTGGTGTTTAGTATCGTCCAAACATGATACATGTAACATTTTGACATAGCAATCAGTAGTTCAACATGTTGTTACCTGCATGTACTAATTAATACAATTTCCTTCATATTTGAATTTTGTACACCCGATTTCCAGTCAACTATACACAAAGTGAAACTTGGGCTGCACCTAGAGCAGAGAAACCGTAATATAACATGCGGTCCATTATTTATGGTAAGGAAACAATTGCAAAAAAGTGAGATAAAAAATAAATGTGCTAACAAGGCACTCAGGTATTCAACATAAATGAATACAACTGGGGTCACCGCATTGGAAAAGGAGCTCCACACCTCCTACTTTGTCCAGAATAATCTAGGTTCTGCCGATACGTATGCATGCACTTGAATACATGCATGACGTTATACATTCCAAAATACAAGACTAACGATACCCCATGCGTATGATGCAATTAAACATATAGACGTTTAATTTCCGACAATTTCTCCGCCACGCCCGTGATTTATGTATACAAGAGCAAAATTGCATATAATGCTTCCATATTCAAGAATAGAAAGACAGATAATGCACCAATAACTCATTTAACGTCGTTAACTCCCCAACCATATCACATTAAATGTAATAAATGTTTATTATTCTCATCAAACCTTTATAGGAGTCGTTAATCTGAAATCACTCTGTATATTCCACTTACAGTCTTGAAAACAAATTTCATTTATATTAAAGCCACTGACAACAATATATATGTTCATGACGACCCTATGTTATACGTTTGTAGTACTAGCTTAATACCGAATCGCTGTCAATCAGCACACAGCCAATGATTCATTTACGCGTAAACAGTATCGACGAAACGCATATTTTATTGAGTTGACTCTCTGGCTCCATTTGAATAAATTCTGAACAATGCATTCAAAGTTATATTACACACGGACACAAGTGTGAAAACAATACTTGAATTCCTAGCCAATACATACACCGATGAAATGATAATGAAAATGTGTTATGGTGGTCAGTATTTGTCTAATAACGCAAAGTCGAGGAGGTTTCTGTCTATTTGCTAGAGAGGCTAACCAATTCCGAAACCGAATCTTTTGTCATCCGCAACAGCTGGGTCCTATAATAGTAAGTGTCAACACACAGTCTGTTGAAATGTCCTTTTATACTGTGTCCATTATGTTTTTGATAAAATATGCTAATATGACTGACTGTATGATAATATTAAGTTGTCACTTTCTATGCATGCTTTGTTTGCGCGGGGACGATACATGTATGTGTATTCTTGAGCGGAAAAAAAACTTTGGACGAGATTTTTTTTACGCGTAAACATTTAGAAAATTGAATGCAAAAATTTCGAACCGCCGTCTAATAAGATTTTTAGCTGTGGTTGGCTCCCCGTCGTCACGCATCGTACCTCGTCCGACGTCAATAATTTGCTCCAAATGACATATATTTCTTACCCGCAAGGAAGAATTTCAGGAAACTCTACATGAATAATCCTTGACTGACTCTCTTAAAAGAATTGGAATACATTGTATGAGTGAACACTTCAAAATCGTAGAAAATTTGATTTTGTTCAAGATTGTGTTTCTCCCTGTGTTACAGTTGCGCTTATATAAACAGCGACGTAAATATACATTTTTAAATAACTAATATAACATATTATTAATGAGACAATTAATTAAGATTATTTTGTTTCGTTTCAATATGATAGATTCCGATACGCTTTTCGAATGTGAAACAGGCTATGCATTACCATCTATTTATAATGTTTAGTCACATCTCTTACATTTCCTTATTTATGTTTATTTGTTCAAAAAATAAAATCGAGTCGTAACTAAAATTTGTGTTTAAATAAGCGACTGAAGACATAACCCATGTATTTGCCTATGCTTCAGGTCAGACTGAAAGTGATTCCAGGTTTTGATAGATTCATTCGTTTAAGCGACAACACATGATTAACAACGCGATGTTAACGACGAACCACAGTATTAACACTGTTTGACATGCATTGCACTTTTTGATGTAAATGCTCACACAACAAGGTCGCTGTTTAATCTCTATAGTGTTTATTTTTATTTTCGTTGTAAGGCAATTATACGCTTTAATGACTGGCCAACATAACGCAGTTGAATGTAATGATTAGACAAGGGACCGTAAATGATACATGTAGATGTCCATCTCCTGTTAATTGTACAAGCTATAAACGTGTTTTTATATTCGAATGACAAGTTCAAAAGCTTGTTTTAGCAGCATTGCTGACAAATTTATTACCACTTTAACCATTAATAAAAGAAATGATGCGTAAGAAGCTAAAATTAACACATCGCGACCAATCAAAATAATAAAAGTTATCTGGTATTTTGTTGACCGTCGTATTACATGACATTGCCGTGGGATTCCGCAATAGATCTTCATATTAATAACTACGGTAATGTCACTGTACTTAACGGCTGGCCTTAATGAAAGCAAGTCTTATCACAGGGTTATTCTTCTCTGTGAACTGGTGTACCACGCCATATTAGAGCATAATATATCTCTCATTTAACTGATTAATATCTGATTTGGAAGTTAACACCAGAGGCGGTCCGGTCAGCGCATTGGTCTGTAGACGCGTTTCACTTTCACGCGACCATATCTCAATCCTTGCTCCAAACACATGTGTTTTTGGTTGAAGGTCACCATACCGGACAGGTGAGGTTTCCTCCTCGTTCTCAGGCTTAATATACACCCTGTCCCCAGGGCAAAACACCACACCATAATTGAATTATTTCAGTAAACAACATACAAAGACTAGAAATTTCACGTTTAATTCAACATTCAACAGACCATTTTTCATGAAAATAGTAATTCAATTACGTGTTGTTGCTCGGACACACTTTGGGTCTTTGCATAATGCAGCAACAAGAGCGGAAGGACCTCATACAATTTAAAACATACCACACGTAGTAACTCTATCCAGGCCAACCAGTACCCGTAGCCAATTGTATAAATCTGGATAATTTTTATCGAGCAAAAGGTAATAAAAAATTGAAGATAACCTTTTATCTTCGAAAAAGATATCATAAAATTGAAGATAACCAAAAGCTTTCCGCTGGATAAGAGTTATCCAGATTTATACAATTGGCTAGGGATGTTTACTGTGCTATACAGTAGTAATAGTCGGACATCAATCAAATCTCCTAAGGTTACACCGGTTTAAAACTATATGGCGACATTACGTGACCTTATAAAGCTACTGAATATTTCTGAATTTTGAACAAAGACAATGTTGTACTTTGCGCACATATTCGGCCTGAACTACAAATTACTATGTATCCAATTTTAACATGTTATATAATTTATTTTACTTCGAGGGTTTTAACCCTTTAAGCGCTGGAACCGAATTTTAAAGGCCTTTGCAAACAGTTTGGATCCAGATGAGACGCCACAGAACGTGGCGTCTCATCAGGATCCAAACTGTTTGCTATTCTGATAGTATTCTTTGAAAAAAATCGAAGAAAATGCTAATTTTAGAAATTCAGCAGACAACATTTTTGCAGACGACAAATATCCCAGCATGCAAAGGGTTAATACAAATTCGTGTCTGCGTCTTGTGTACAGAGAGGTTGGAAGGATCATAAGTTACAATATGTATAATAACTGAGAAAAATAGCCTGATGTAAGTTAGATATACATTATATATATTGAGTTTGTGTATGCACATTTAAATATCATTGATTAGGTTTAGTATCAACAACTGATTATCTTTTTTTTTTAAAGTGAGATACATCGCCAACAATAGGACAGTTGTTTATTACTTAAAGGCACAATTGATCTAATATCCAGCTAAATCTTGATGATAATTAATGTCAATTGCAAACAGCTTGTTTAATATGTAAACTTTCGAAACACTTCTAAAATATAAAAAATACAAATTCATCTTAAAACAATTTGATTTCTGTAATGTCAACAAGGAGACAAAAAATGTTGTCTTAAAAAAACAGAAACAAGTCTCGTAATAACAAAGTGAAATTTTCTTCTGTGTTGAAGGTGTGCTGTTTCATTATAAATAATGCCGACAGCATATGTCGGTGATATTTCTTACAACTAATCTAACGTATGTTACAATAAGACATCAAGTTAAGCAGGGATATCTTTAAAGATATTTGTCATACGAAGCTTATCATTTGCTCGTACAATGACCACATAAAACATATAGATTAAGAAGCTGTTACTTCTCCGGAAAAGAAACTAAACCAAAAACATCTTTTGCGTAACTGAACGTAATGACACATGTCGATAAAACCTTGATTTCAGAGAAATCTCGGAATAAATAGTATTATGTTATCACATGTTTTAGTTTGTTTCCATGACAAAACAACATGTATGAATGTGGATTGTGTTAAGCATGTATAAAATAGCATTTGCTCGTTTAAGTTGATAATACCTACTTCATTCTTCCAATCAAATACGTAAAGATAACAAACAATGTTGACCTTCAGTATGATGTGAAGCATTTTAAAGATCTACCGAACTATGTGTCAATTTATATTTTGTTTGCATTAGATGATAACGAGTAAAACGTTCATTTGCGAAACCCAAACATAGACTTTACTGCAGAACACAGGTACATCGTAAAGGATGCAGTATTTCCAGATAATGCAATGTTTTATTTGTGGAGACAACTGCTACATATAGAACAGAAACCACTGTGACGAGTTTAAACCTACCTTTGCCTTTAAAAGGGTATTCTCTGTAGTACCAGGACATAATCTCTGGAGTGAGCAACAGGTCTTCAACAATGTTGAGTTCCCCTGCCATCACCTTTCGGAATTCATTGAAGTTGTTCCACTGGGACGCATCAAACTGCACATACTGCAACCAGAAACATAAACAATCGTCATTTGTTTCCAAATTAGATTGCATTACTATAGCAATCGTTATAACTGTTTCAACAAGAATATTAAATGAATAGTTTAGTTGGACAGGTATGCTCATGTGTGTAAACTTTTTTGTTTTGCTTTTCAATCGATGTTTTGAAACAAATATTGTTTGTCTGATGGGGTTATTTTCAAACAAAAAAAGTTTAGAATTGTTTACATATTTAATATATCACAACATACTTTTCCAAATATTCGCTAGCAAGTTTTTTTTTGTTTTGTTTAAACCGCGCATATATTGGGATGAAACTTGATAAACGAAGCGTCAAGTCGCGTGAAACATACTTCGATAAACATATGTTACTATAATAGCTTTAATTATTTTGAATGTTAACTGTTTAAACTGTTTAAAAGCAGACTTGTCTGATATTATTAAGTTTTACTCACAAGTAACTCAAGGGAATGCAAACATAATTAATCAGTATATTAAACATTGTATTACAATTTTCATTTACTAATACATAAATACAAATATTCTTAATAGTTGTTTTTTATAATGTATTTTATAACTAAATAAAATAACAAGGCTGTGTTCACAAAAAAAAAAAAAAAATATATAGGGTATCTTAAATGAATCAAATATTATGATTGGTTTAGAAATCGATATTGGTACCTCTTGTTTTCTGACTGCCCACGTATCATGTTGACTGCCTTCAAGTTTATAACGCTGTTGTATCTTCCGTCCAGTTTCAGACGTTTGTCCACGTAATCTACCTGATGTTTCTTTTAGAATAACACAGTTGAGAAATGATAGGAACAGCATACACAACAGTTTATTCTTCATGTCTGTATTATACTCATTCATAAACGGTTGGTTGAACAATGAATGTTATTCTCTTAGTCAGGTAAAATTACAATATCATTTGTATATAAGTTTGCAGTAGATTCGCTAAGCTCTGGCACTTGACAGCAAATAATAAATAAATGGCGTTGACACGTCTCAGTATATAGTATTATCAACCGCAAGGGCTCTTATGTATACGATCACGACTAAGCGGAATAAAAGCGTGGAAATGGATGTGGCGTCCTTCTAGCGAGTAGTAGGTCCAGGGCTTGATACCCAGTATGGGAGTCTGATTTCCTCCCACGAAACTAAGGTCGAGAGTATATAAATATGCATCATTGACTCTAAGAACAGTTTTCATTCATAAATACATATTTAAGTTAGTTTATTAAGACCGCATCGAGCATTGAACGCTTGTAGTAGGTACCAATCTGTTCAAATCACTGCTTTAAGACTGTTTCTTAAGAAAATGTATATATATTACATATATACATTATTTAGTTTTCTCGGCTTTTTTAAATCATTACACCATTTGCAATATTGTATTATATTTTATAAGAACTTCTATTAAGTTTATTTTGCTTTTATTCGTGTGCGCTTTCCATTTAATGGCGCCAAAAATAGACATAGCGTACACACAGGGCATCGACGTTGCATCCAGTTTAAAGAGGCTTGCATCGTTATGTTCATAAGCTGTCGCCAATGCGATTAAAGTGACGCAAGATGGGTGAACAATTCAAAGGCTGATAGCAACAGCATTAAGTATACATACGAAATTTCAAAACGTAAATAAAAAAAAAAAAGGAATTTTAAACATTCACAAGTGTTGACCGATCGCTTAATCATACGGCTGATTATTTCAAAGAAAATTAATGTGATAGATTGAAAAGTCAAATATTGTATGATACCGCATGATCTATTCTTTCAGCTCATATCTCTCATAAGCCATGTACATTGAGATTCTATGAGGTTAACTACATAATTCAGTTTTAACAAAAACAAGACGCATGCCTTTTATGTGCGGCATGTGGACAACGAGTCTACAACATAATACAAAGGATTGGTTAATTTGTTTTTGCATGAAACAATAAGTAAACTCATTCCCATCGCTGACGATGATCTTGTCAAAGCTATGTGAGTGCAAATATAAATATAAAACAGAAAAGCGACAAAATACTGTATTGTACCTATCTAGTCAATTTTCACACTTATATTGCACTGAATATAGTAACTAATAACTGCAAGTCTAAATATGAAATAAAACAATTAAAACACAATGGCATCGGCAAAAAAGCGGGCACTTGATTTAAACTTGTACTTTTGCTTTTCATTAGCTCAATCTAGCGATTGACTTTGAAGCAATATCGCTTGATGCACGGACAGTTGTTGGTATCTAGCAAGTGACGTTGAAGCAGTATGTCTTGATTCACGGACAGTCGATGGTATCCAGCAAGTGACGTTGAAGCAGTATATCTTGATACACGGACAGTTGTTGGTATCTAGCAAGTGACGTTGAAGCAGTATATCTTGATGCACGGACAGTTGTTGGTATCTAGCAAGTGACGTTGAAGCAGTATATCTTGATGCACGGACAGTTGTTGGTATTTAGCAAGTGACGTTGAAGCAGTATATCTTGATGCAAGGACAGTTGTTGGTATCTAGCAAGTTACGTTGAAGCAGTATATCTTGATACACGGACAGTTGTTGGTATCTAGCAAGTTACGTTGAAGCAATATATTTTGATGCACGGACAGTTGTTGGTTTGCTGGCAGTAGGCGCAGAAAATGTCGGACAGATTACGTGTGGCGGTTGTTATCACTTTATCATCTTTTAATTTTTTATCGAACCCTGAAATACATTACATCCGATTAGGGTTCAGTATGCCATATATGTTATTGTTTAAAGAGAATTCATCTTTTTATGACGATATACATTAATTCAGTTTACTTTCATGCGTTATAGACCTTAAATTGACACTTTCTCACTGTTTGTAATAAAACTAAACGAAGACACCGTCAAGCAATAGGCTTGGGGAAACGTTTAGATGATTTATAATGTGATATAGATAACGATCAATGGCATATATGTCGTTACATGATGAAACGATTTGACCAGATAATACAAGAATGAATATATACACAACAAGGAACATTGTGTATGACACTTTAAAAGCAATTACAATATTTAATTCATGTACTTATTTAATATGTATCAATGACACCCGTTAAACTATTTGGTCTCAATGAAATGTAACGACGACAGAATACATAGATATATAGAGAATATTGAGTTTTGGATAAAGATCAAGTTTATCATGCGAGGCTCAGAACCATGGAAGCGCGAGGCTTGCCGAGCATGATAAACTTGATCTTTATCTAAAACTCCCATAATATTCTATTTATCCTATTATTTCCTCCCCTTTTCCATGTATAATTATCAAACATCGCATTTTTCGACGATTTTGTTGATTCGTAGTTGACAAAAACAGATTCTCCATTTTTTGGAAAAACCCAAAAATGATATAAAAATAGCGATAGTAAATACTGTGAAACCATTTATTTTCGTCGGCACGAAATTTTGTCATTTTTCAAAAATGACTATTTCGTCAGCACTTAAATTCGTCAATTTCTGATTTTGAAAAAAAAAATCGTCGGTCATTTTCCGATGTGTTTGTAAGACTTGTCCGCGATATATCGCTATTGCGATAAATCGTGGTAACTTGGGAGTCACTTGCAGGAGGTGGACCCTATTTATCACATGCCAATTAACTTGTCTTTTGTTATCGAGTTATAGTAACTGGCCCTTATAATTGTATACCATTAACTCGTTCATTGTTATGATTAGCGGATGAGTGGGACTGAATTACCGTTCGCAACTACCGGTAATGATGTTACTATGAAGTGATATCGATCTTTTGAATCATTGACAGCTTTGACACGTTTAACGAGGCTTGTTTCATTTAAATATTGTCTGCTTAAATTCAATTGAAAACTTAACAGTCAAAGATAAATTCAATAAGTTATCCAGACGATTTAATTACATGCAAACGCAGGGTATTTGTTAACAGAAATTCACTTTCATTTTCGCCAGGTTTTCAGAAAGTCCCCGGGGAGCACGTTTTTTTTCATGACTGTGTATGACGCAATAAAACGTTGCTTTGATACAGTATTGAATGTAAATTCACTCGTCCCTAAACATGTTTACATAGAACTGAAAAGGTTGCGCCTCGTCCAGAATGTACCCTGGACTTCAACGGAACAATTCCCTAAGGTACTTTCTGAATATTAACCCAGTGTTTTGGAAGAATATGGACACATTTGCTTAATTTGCGCTAGCATTTTGTAAATGTCGGTTGTTATTGATAGCATCGCTTTATAATAGACAATTAATTCCCTTATGAACTTTCTAAATATCAAACCAGTGTTTAAGTAGATTATCGACACATCAGCGTAATGCATAAGCGCTAGCAGTTAGTAATAGCATCCCATTATGTTCAATCGGGGACAATTATTTTCCTCTTCAAATATCAAAACAATTACTAATTTTAGCTCGAGGTTGCAGAACAAAACACTACTGGCAACACATATCGCCTGATACGTTTTCGTCGGATAATTGGATTTATTTGATATTTGACAATGGTATTAGTGATTAATTTATGCAAATGGAAGACTGGCATTATTTCAGCTTTCAACAAATTAACAAATTTCTCTTATGAAACGTTGGTTTCATGTTAACCTTCTAATAATTGCCTACATGCGATTTTGAGCAAAACAATTCCAGACACTGATGATTAATACACTTTATGTTTGATACGCAAGGTTAATTTTTACCATAGACCACTGCAGAACTACGCTAAAACATGCCCTAATGTATAATGTACTATTGTATTTCGTATATGTATGAGCATACAACTTCGGTAATGACCTGGTCTTGAGAAATCCATTATTTGCCATTATATCAAATAACGTTAGCAGTTAATACCTTGAAGACAAAACATTACCACGCAATTAATATTTACATTTCGTCCAAGCTAATCTGAGGTAAAATGTTTGTTTGATTTTTCATTCTTTAATCAAGAGGTATGTTTTGCTTAATAACACGATGCGTAGTATAAAAAGAGTATAGGTTATTCTTACATTTACCAGATCATTAGCAAAGGACCTTGATGGCACATTAACAAAAGTAAACATCCTGTATGCGCGTATATAGGGACATTTTTTCATTTTGGTAACATTTTAGTGTATAATATGGAACATGTGTTTTCGCTCGGAGCTTATATTCCAATGTTCACCTGCTGTACTCTTTTCCCTGTGTTATATATTTACAATACGTTTGTGGACATGAGACATTTGTTAAATAATATTTTTTTTGAATGTGCGTTATTGTGACATCGATAGTAACTGTATTAGGTAAACCATGCTCTAAAATTCAGTCTTAAGTGAAAACACAATCAAAATCCAATACCTAAATATCGCCATTATACATACATATACCAGATAGAAGAACAAGATGAGAACGATTTGTGACAGCCGCTTTTTAGTGGTGTGACAAAAATGAAGCACATGCTACTGTCCCGTGACCACTCTCTAAGACATGTTAACATGTTTTTCGATTTCAAATTAAAACAGTAATACATGTTCGTTGTGTGCTTTGATAGTCATATTCATGTATCATCCACGATGCTCTAACCAAAACAATGCAGTTTGAATATAATATATGAATGGTGTGTTGTTTTGTTGACATATATAAACGTAAGTGGTAGGAACTTGCTACAGCTTCATGATCTCGTTGGCCGAGGCTATGCTTTAAGCAGAATAACAGAGACTTCATGTTGTTTTGTAGATCAAAACCTATATATATATATATATATATATATATAGAATTAGAATTAGAAATTAGAATTGTGGTTAAGATCTGCTCGACCTCAAACGTGATTAATTAAATCCTCACGCTCAGATTTGTTTTTATATGTGTGGCCTAAGCATGAATCGCTCTGCCTGGTTGCCTTGCATGATACATTTTATTACATTTTGAGTTGAATTCATTTTACAGAGGGATTGCCACAAAGGTGAACTAAATATGTGTCTAATGTTCTTTTAATATTTTTGGAATTTGTGCATTATTTGACTATGTATCGTGTCATTTTCACCTGTTGCGTGATTTTGTAGTCGCCGGAACTTTTAAAAGCACGGAGTCCTTGGTGAAACAATTGAGATAACGTAGGATAGAATCATTCCTGAAGAAATCATTGACATTTATTACAGTGGTGTCCGTGTGATGCAAACAGCTTTAATGAAACAGTTGTCGCTAAAACAGTTTCATTGCAAAGATACGTAAACGTAAAGCAGTTGCGGATTGTTAATGGTAAATAGATATGACAACCGAAAACGATAATTAATAGGATTAAAAAAATAAAATAAACAATAGAAGTCAAACGAATATTTAAACTTTATAAGAATATACATTTACTTGTTGTGTTTCAAACTGACGTGATGTCACCCTGGCGTAACACGTGTATTAGTGTTTTTTTTTTATGATAGCTTCAAACAGGATTTCAAAGATAATGACTAAGACACGCAGCGATTCCAAGTACTGTGACGTAATTAATAATATTGTTCGTTGGAGACAAATAGTAACAAACACCAATTCATAAGAGTTTTCAGCTCGATTTACTTCTGTTGAATATTTTCTAACACAACGCTTGTTAATGTTCGTGAAAAACAATCTAACAGCGCAGGCGGGCCAACATGGCCGCCGCGACACGAAAGCGTGACCTCTCTCTTCGCTGGCTAAAGGTGGACTCTCCCTACCCAAAGTTCACATAAACATAAAATAATACTATTCCTTATAACATATTTGATTGGTCAAAGCATTTCACAGAACACCCGTGTTATTTGCTGATTGGTTGGGTGTTGTTCCAACAAGACGTTCCCCGGGAACGAAACAATTTTCAAGTATAAACCCATTTATTGACTAATCCTCTTAAACATCTGATTCGACTATGTAATGTACTGTACTGAGAGATAATTTACAAGGATTAAGATTCTNTACAGAAGAGTTCCGCTATTAAGACCACCTTGAACTCTTTAAAATCATGCAGTTTTTCAAGATTTAATGGTCCCAAAGTATTAAATAAAGAGCAAAAAACTTTGTCAATTATTAAGCAGATTCGTAACCCATCACAGTATCCAATAACAGACGGACGAAAAGATTTGAGTATAGCCTATACCACTTGCGACTGAGTATAATACATAAAAACTAAAATTATTGCGGTCAACTGTATAGTTATTTCATTTTCATTTAGCAAATGTCTCTAAAAATATTTATATTTGCTCAATCATGGCAGTGTCGTTCATTCATATAACACATGACAAAAT